>PITA01029285.1:0-18107 GCA_004023965.1 Spilogale gracilis | reverse complement strand
TTTTTTTTTTTTTTGCCTTTGGAAACAAGTCTTGAGAGAAGTTGCTGTAGCTGATGTCGAAGAGGTTACTACCTATGGATTCCTATCTCACATTGAGGAGTTTTTTTGTTTGTTTGTTTTAATTTTATTTATTTATTTGACAGAAAGAGAGATCACAAGTAGGCATAGAGGCAGGCAGAGAGAGAGGAGGAAGGAAGCTCCCTGCTGAGCAGAAAGCCCAATGCGGGCCTCAATCCCAGGGCCCTGAGATCATGACCTGAGCTGAAGGCAGAGGCTTTAACCCACTAAGCCCCCCGGGCATCCTCACATTAAGGTCTTACATCTATTTTTAGTTTATATTGATGTATGGTGAAAGAGAATGGTCGAGTTTCATTCTTCTATACGTAGCTGTCCAAATTTCCCAGTTGAAGAGACAGTCTTTTTTCCATTGGATATTTTTTCTTGCTTTGTTGGAGATTATTTGACCATAGGGTTGATGGTCCATGTCTGGGCTCTCTACTCTGTTCTTTGATCTATGTGTCTGTTTTTGTGTCAGTACCATGTTGTCTTGCTGATCACAGACTTATAATATAGCTCGAAATCAGGCAATGTAATGCCCCCAGCTTTTTTTTTTTTTTTCAACTTTTCCTCGGTGATTTGGGGTCTTTTGGGCTAGATTCTGACCCCACTGCTCTCATCCCTCTCTCTCTATTCCTTCCCTTGGCAATCTTATTCAGTACTACTGCTTTAACTACCTTATTCAGTACTACTGCTCTATCTCTGTGACTCACAAATGTGTATTTCACACCTAGAAAACCCCATCTATCTCTTCCAAATCTCGTGTAGGTGTCTCACAGGTTTCCTTAGCATACTCACCCAATTAGAACTCACAATTTTCTCAATAAGCACTCTTTTGCTCAGTTTTCTCTCTTAGTAAATGACACTATCATCCATTTGCTCTGTCAAGCCAGACACCTATGAGTTACTTCTAATCCCTTCTTTTCCCTCACTGAGTCTTCTACTTCCTCCCACATAATCCATTCGCAAGTCCTATCAACTCTGACTTTTGGATAAATTTCATAACCATCTGTTCTACATCTCCCCCTGCCTGGGGTTGCAGTCATCACTAGCCACAATTATTGTAACTGCCACTTAGGGCATCTTCCCTTTTCTGCTTTTGCTCACTTACAATCCTCATGCTGTAGGGATCTTTGAAAACCTTAAGCAGCTCATTTCAGTTACCCTATCAATGACTTCCCCTGGCTCTATGTTCAAATCCCAGCAAACATCTGCAGAGTTAGCTCATGCTTTACCCTCCCCTCGGGGGCCTTGGACGTACTGAGATGCAAGGCCCAGGGCAAACGTTATTTCCTCAGAGAGCACTTTCCAACTGTGTCCAAAGGATCCTGCCCTACTGTTAATGTCTTTCATAGCATTGATCACAATTTCTCATGACTGTTTTTTTTATTTACTTTTAATACTTGACCTCTTGTACTTGGCTGTAAAGCTGTGACCATGACCATCTCATACTCTCACATCCTCTTTGTCCAGACCCTAGTAAATAATTGTTGAATAAATAAATGCAATGCAGGGTGCTTATAATAACGGGATTTTTTCCACACTGTGCATATGATATTGGGCTGCTAATTGAGCTTCTAAATATAGAGCAAATAAATTGTGTAAAATAAGCCATGTGAGAAAATGAATATTTCTTGGAGAATGTGAACTTTGCATTCATTTAGCTTCTAGGTCCCAATTTATGATTTAAGGGCTGCATTAATGTAGGGTTTTTTGTGATTAATTATTTATAAGGCACTGAAATGATCAGTGCCAAAAGCTGATCCTGCTTCAAATAGCTTTAATCTATCTGAAGGCACTGCTAGACACAATTCACAAAATCTACACTCGGATTATTATAGGTTTGCTGAAAATTATATTAATCACACCAGCTATCTCACAACACAAGAAAAAGAAACATTATATAAGGAGATTTGTAAATGATTAAAGGGACAGCTGTTTCAGGGTCCAGGTGCTAAGGTGAAAATGGAAATTCACATCTAACCCTTTAATTCAAGAGTTCTGTTAATCGTGATATAATGGGCCTGATTTTCCTACTGACTACACAATCTACTTTTTGTTTTCTCAAGTTGACTTTTTTTCTATCTTCCACATTTTCTTAGACAATCAGAGGAAATTTCTGTATTTTCATGGTGGAAAAGAGGAATTAACAGCAAGACATACAGAAACACTTAAATTCATCTTGGATAATAAAAAGAAATTTATATTGAATGAAAAAGAAGAGAATAAACTTCCAAAGTCAGAAGAAAAATCTTACTCAATTGTTTTCCAACTTGTTTAGTTTTAAACTTTTTAAAACTGTAGAATACTTTCTTCAAATGAATTCTAATTTCTCTTATGCGTTTATATACAATATGATAGTGTGTGTATAGATGTACACATGCATGCACATGCACATACACACTTGTAAAAGTGAGGTTGATTTGGTTGACATACAAACAGAAAACTAAAATTATGCCCTCTTGGTCCCTGCTTATGTGTATGGTAACCTTTGAGTTCCTTATTGGACCACCTCAGTTTTTTGCAACCTGAGGACATATAAGCCATAATGCCCTAACTTATCCATTGTATGCATAAATTTAACATCTATGCATGTAGTACAGTACCAATTATGTACCATTCTTGAGAGAATTGAAAAAATAGTCACTCAATTCACTTTCTATATTCAGAAGAGAAAACCTATAAGGGCTATGTGTAATTTGAAAATCATTAACATAAGTAGTAGAGGAAAAAAGTTTATATTATTATATAGAACAGGTTTGTCAGATACAGTGCAGTAGTTCTGCCCTTCCCCCTTCACTTCCCATACCAGACACTGCTAATCAATCACAGCACTCTTTGTTCCTGTGCCTGGACAATGCCTTCCAATTCTCCTCAACACTGTAATCTAGGTAGCCATCATTAATCAATCAAAATTAAGAATACAAGATGAAACTGCCATCCAGATGTGGGAGATATTTAAAGTGATTTAAAATGGATGAAGAAGTAAATACTATATAATCAAATCAACTCTCCAATGAAATGCCTGCCTTCCTTACTTCAAAGATTATAACAAGAACACATTATACATAAAAGTATAAGGCAAATCATAATATATGGGTGATATTATTTGTTATTATATATTATCTAAATACATTAATTTGAGGATTACTTGAGATATCATTATTCTGTATTTATTTAAGATGATTATATAATTTAGCATATAAATGGGCAGAAGAAAACAAAAAGCACTGTTGTATGCTTATTGATAAAGAGAATGATATTGTTAGTAACTGGAAAAAGAAGAAAAGTGAACTTTTTTAAAATATGAAAATAGGGGCGCCTGGGTGGCTCAGTTGGTTAAGTGACTGCCTTCGGCTCAAGTCATGATCCCGGAGACCCAGGATCGAGTCCCACATCGGGCTCCCTGCTCGGCAGAAAGCCTGCTTCTCCCTCTCTCAGTCCCCCTGCTTGTGTTCCCTCTCTGGCTGTGTTTCTCTCTGTCAAATAAATAAAAGCTTTAAAAAATATGAAAATAAAATTAATGTTTGAGAAAAAGAAGTCAAAATTAAAACATGCCCTGTGAGGTGACTGGTTCTTTTGTGTATTTACAGATGGTACACATGGCTTCTGTGTATGTGTATGACTTCTTAAACATATACAGTGATGGTCAGTAAAGACCCTATAGATAGAAGGAATAGCTGTTCTTTAGTTTGTAGCTCTTTGGTTTGCAGATAGTGTCATACCTTTATGATACTTCTATAGATTCATTTCTATCCAGACTCTGGGGAATGATAGGATAGCAAGGTGAGGAGCTTATCAGAACCACACAACCTTGTCCTCTTAGATTCTACTCAGGCTTCCTATAGTGATGCCTAGAATTCTTCCCCCATGCCTTTATATTCTAATCTAGTTTCAATTTTTCTTTCTTTGTGTCTGAATTCCTGCTGGGATTCTTTACCGTGAGCCCTGTGTTTGTTTGTTTTTTTTTTTTTTTTTTTGCTAGTTTTCTAGGTCTTGGCTAGTACTGCCCTTTGAGTCCCACTGAGTTTAAATACCAGACAACATGGATAGGTCCTTGTCACATATTGTCACACCTGAGAATGATGATTCTCTTGTCTAGACTGAGGATAATGATGGAGATAATTAGTATTATGTCTATGTATTAAAAGGAACTTGACATTTGAGTTTCATATATGTTATCACTAATCATACAACAACTCTGTATGTTAAGTATAATTATCTCCATTTTAGGACAAAGGAACCTAGGCTCAAAATGCTTAAACAAATTGTCCAAGGTCTGCTACTGGGAGGTGGCAGAGCCAGATTTGAACCCAAATCTATTCATCTCTAAGCTTTTTTTTTTTTTTTTTTTTCTAAGCTTCTTTATTCTAACAAAACACATAGGAACTCTGACTGCTGTCCTACTACCTGGCCATTATCCATTTACTTGTCTTTTCTCCAAATATTTACTGAGCAACTATTATGAGTCAGGCAGGGTGCTGGAGACTGGGGATATAAAAATGATACATAAAATAATTATGATTTTTGACCTTACAGATTTCCAAGAGCACCCAATTTTCAAGAACAAGGACCGTAAACTTTCCTTTTGTCCCAGATAATGGAAAGCTATATAAGGAATTTTTTTTAGAAATCTGTATGAACAGACATGTGTTTTAGAAATACTATTTTGATAATAGTGGGTTTCTTACATTAGATTTTATATGGGAAGGAGTAAAGGACAAATAATAAATTAATAATCTAATAAGCAACAATGTATCTCAATAAGGTATTATTAGAAATGAACAAAGAGAAGCCTGAGCAACAATTAGGTGGAATGACCAGGATTCACTGACTGATTAAACATGGGGCCAGCAGAAGAGAGAAGCATCAAAAATAATTCTGAGGTCTCTAGGTTAGGAGGCTAGAGAGGAAATAACATAAATGACAGAGTGAAGGTTTACAAAAGGAACAGTTTTGTTGTAGAATACAGAGTTTGGTTATGAACTTGTTGCATTTAAGGTACATATGGGAAACCAGGTACATTTCCAGGAAGCAGTTGAGAACCCCAGTCTAGTGCTCTTCAACAAGGTAAATGTTGAATATAGAAGTTTGGGAATCATCCATGAACAAGCGCTGACTGAAGCCATGGTAATAGATGTGATGGTTGAAAGAGAGAGAGTATAGGAAGATGGAAGGAGGCCAAGAGAAACGCATGAGCTGAACTTATGTTTAAAAAGGCAAGAGAAGTGGAACTTGCCAAGGAGATTGTTGTATATTGCAGGAAAGGTCCCAGTTCTCCTTCACTCCTCCCTAGGGCTGTGCCTTAGGCAATGTGATTTCACAGCTCTTCCCTTCAAGAGTTAGGATCTATTTCCCTAATTTGAATCTTGATCAGACTTTGGACTTACATTTGCCTACAGAGTGTGGCAGAGTGATGGTTTGCCACCAAGAGGCATTGTAGAGTGTATATTCACTCATAGAACTTTGAGCAGCCACCAAGTGTCCCAGCCCAAGCTGGCTTGTTGCAGGATGGGAGGTCTTCTGCAGCAGAGACAGACTGTTCTGGTTGAGGGTGTCCTGAACTGACCATCCCCCAGCCAAGCTGGAAGCTAACCACAGGCACATGAGCCCAGCTGTGACCAGAGGCACTGCCTAGCTAAACACTGTCCACATTACCTACTTATAGAATTGTGAAGTAAATAGTTGTTTTAAGCTACTAATTTATGGTGGAGCCCGTCCTGCAGTAAGACATAAATGGATAAGAGGAGGCGAGCCGGCATAAGTTGGGGTCAAGAGGTAAGAAGAACAAGAAGTGCAAAAAGAGGATGGTCAACAATGTGAACTACTCCAAATACACCAGGCAAAGAACTGAGCACCGGGAAGAGACTATTGCATTTGGCAAGAGCAGGACTCCACTGATCTCGGAAAGATCAGTTTCAAGAAATGAGGTCAAGGGGGGAGGAAAGAAATGAAGACAGAGGAAAGGCTTCATATTCAAGGCAATTAAGAAAACATCCCGTGCCCTGAGAGGAGGTGATTGGATGCAAAAAGTGACACTTTTCAACACAAAGATCTTCAGTGTCTTCAACTTTAAAATAAGGATGTTAGACTTGATGCTTGTGAAAAATGTTTCTTTTCCTGATACTCTACCATACTTGGGAGGCAGAAGGACTTAATAGTTATACAAGCTTTGAAATTAAACAGGCTTGCACATGATCCCAAATTCTTTTCCCTAATATCTGTGTATTCTTTGCAAGATTATATAAACAAAGTCTAAACTTTCTAATATAAAATCATGATATTGATAATAATAATAATGTTGGCTGACCATTAGCATTTTAGAAGTCTTCCAGTTCAACGCTGTAGAAAATGGGCCAGCTCAGTGCCTGGCCCGGAGGAAATCAATATCATCATCACCAGCCCTCCACCACCATCACCACCACCACTACAACTTAAGCAAGTCCCTCTACAGGGTGAGTTTATATCTGCAGGGCCATATCACTCTCTGGTCTTTTTGGGGCTAGAGTACCCAACATCTTCTCACATGCCCTCACATCATCACATCACAATTTACTGAACTTCATCTTACAGGTTCCCTTCAACCTATGGTTGCCTTCTCTGCTTGCTTCTCTGGCTTTATAATAGGTGAGAATTAGAGATAGGAATGGCTTACAGCTGGGACAGCAGGGTCAGATTGCAGTTTTCTGCAGTTATCTATAAAAGAGGAAACAAGAGTAATCCAAAAAAACACAGACATCCAAAGCCATCCAGTGCAGGGAAAAAGTGAAAATCTCCACATGTCATATCTCCCCACCATACAATAAATGATGTACATCGTGATGACCCTGCTTAATCCATTCAATTATGTATTTTATATAAATTATGTTTTCTAAGGTAGAGAATTTCTTTTTTTTTTTTTTTAAAGATTTTATTTATTTGACAGAGAGAAACATAGCCAGAGAGGGAACACAAGCAAGGGGAGTGAGAGAGGGAGAAGCAGGCTTCCCGCCGAGCAGGGAGCCCGATGTGGGACTCGATCCCGGGTCTCCGGGATCATGACCTGCGAAGGCAGTCGCCCAACCAACTGAGCCACCAGGCGTCCCTAAGGTAGAGAATTTCTTAAGGCTAAGGTGGAGCAACAAAATCTGGTCTTTGAACTGAGTCTAAGGTGGAAGCCAATATAGAGCAGAAGGCAGACAGGTAGAGCCATTCTTGATGTGGTGGGTGGAGACTAAAACCCCAAGGGCACTCACCCAACCCTGACGTCCTTGATGCACGAGAAGAGGGTCTTCCTTCCAGAACTGCGGGCGTGCTCTTAGAAAATGATACAAAGCACAGGATTAATTTTTTTTGTTTTTAGAAAATGCACATCTAAAATATTTAAAATACAGTTTTGGGGCATTGAGAGGTAAATTATGTGGGGAAAAAATCACTCATATGGAAAATTGCAGTCCTTCACAGTTGTAGATAAATAAGGTTTTACTTCTTTTCTTAAGTAAGAAATCATCTTAAATGTCATTTTTTTTATAGAACAACTCTATTGACATTCACAGACGTATAACTTTCATGGGAAAACCTCAAATAAATGTCTTTTATTTCCACCTCATAAACCACTCTTCCTGTGCAGAGTATGTCCCCACCTAAGAAGCATGCATTACCAGTCTCTTGAAACACATTCCTAGCTAATATCACAACATTTTCCCCTAGTTCTAGCTTTTAAGTGTTTCCTTTTTTTCTATGAACTCAAAACCAAATCTAATAAACATTTGGTTTCAAGCAAAGAACAAAGAATTTAGGAGTGAACTAAAAGTTACAAATTAGAATTAAGAGTGATACCAATGTGGACAAAAGGAAAACTTTAATTGATAGATATATAACCTCAAGGCTTTCAAAGAACTCCAGTCAGTCAGCATGACACATATATAAGTTTTATAAACATAATTTCTTTTTATTTTATTACCTAGGAGCATTAGGATATACTTTCTTGACTGTAATAATTGCTTGCAGTTAATTACAAATGAAACAGAAGTGCTGGTAATATTCGAGACTTGTACTCTGCATAAAACTGGAAATTACTGCTATTACTCTTGGTTGCTAGAGAATATTAGGTCATAGATGCTAATTAGCAGTTCATAGCCCTCCTACAGGGGAGAAATCTCATTACTGCATGAAACTGTCCTGCTAGCCAAACGCACCCCTCATGGCACTCTGACCATTTTTGTTTGAGCAATTATAAGGTATAATAAAGCTAAACATTTGCTTTTTTTTATTTTTGTGAGAAGGAAACCAAGAAGCATAACCTACACAGTCTTGTATCTGCTCACTGCTTCTAGAAAAAGAATTGTATCCAATTCTGAGCTTCAGAGTCAATGTGCAAGGACCAATTGAAAACAAAAGAGAAAGTTTTAATCAACACAAGGCAGAAACAAGGTCTCCCACTAAATACCTGTTCCCCAAACAAAGAATTTAGAGAACAAAAGTATATGTGGGATGGGGGAGAGAAAGGAGAATGATTCCAGGAATTTTCTGATGTGTAATTTATCATACAGTCTCTCTCTCTCTCTCTCTCTCTCTCTCTCTCTCTCTCTCTCTCTCTCACACACACACACACACACACACACACAACTAGCCCTAATAAAAGTTATATACACACACTTATATAACCTTTTAAAGTCTGTTGTTATATATATATATATACACATGTATATATGCCCATATTATGTATCTGTATGTGTATGTATGTATATATAATGTATGTATATATACATATATATGTAGTTATTTGTATAGTCTTTTTAATTACAGCCAGATTCCTCAAACAAGAGACATTTGGGGGCTTATTCTGGATATTTTTTTCCCTAAAGGAAACTTTTAATGCTATGGTTTATTAAAATATTTCCATCTCCCACAATACATATATATTTTTACTAACCACATAATCATTTGGAGATTTCCATTTCAAAGAAAGAAGAACATGTTAAAACTCTGATCTGAATTTACTTATTTCTACTAAGGCAAATGAATTTAGATAATGCATAAATCCCAGCTGCTTAGTCAAATTCGATTTTATATTGAAATATAAGCTATACTTGTATTGAAAAAAAGAATATTAAATTCTTTATATTTCTATTATGGGACATATGTGAATGCACACATATATAGACACAAACACTAGTGGTCTGGAAAATGAGTGAGACAAGAAACCTAGGAATAAATCAGAGCCACAGGAATATATGAGTTCTTTATGTTAAGGAAGGCATATTCATTTCTTCTCAGTGTAATGACATACCCCACTATTAATTGGACTCTTTTCTTTTCCCAGAAATAGTACATCCATTTTCACCTGTGCAAGTAAAATTAATTAAAGGAGCAATAACTTGTAAAAATTGGAAGACTAAATCTTTCTCCTCTGTATGTCCTCAGAGGGTCCATGTGATATGAAATGTCTTTGCCCTCCTACTAAGCTGTTGTCAAACTTTAACATAGGCCTGCATTAGCTATAAATGAACTCCAAGTTCATTTAAACAAAGGAGAGAAAATTGAAAGTTTAGTGAGGAATAGTTAACTCAGAAGTTGGGAGATAGAGAAGGGTTAACAATGTCCTGTTTTAATTGACATACTTTAAGAGGATTAGCTTCCCTGCTTTCTTGAACTAAATCAGGCCTGCATTACCAACAGTCTGAGTTCCAAATACTCTAACTCATTGCCCCCATGAAAGCACTCCACTTGTCTGACTATAGGCTTACTATTTTTACGCTTGAATATATAACACCATTGCCATGATACGTGTGGTACCTACTGATAATGGAACACTGATCTTTCCTTTAATTTTATTTTGCAGAAATACATGTTAATTGAAAAAATATCATTAGGAAATTCAGTAAAGACAAAAATCCCTTAATTTCCATAACAGAAATAATTATCCAATATTTTATAAACACCTGTCTGCCTCTATCCACCTGTCTTTCTATCTAAAAATAGCTATTATAACACCTTATCTTTATAGGGTAATTTACAGTTCACAGGCACTTTCAAATTTTGATTCTCAAGATAATTCAGGGAGGAAGAACCCTATAAGATTGTATGTCTGGGGTGTGTGTGTGTGTGTGTGTGTGTGTGTGTGTGTGTGCACATATGTATATGTGTATCTTATTTATCATCTTACTCTACCAATTGTCCCACCTGTTAAGTCTAAAGCAAAGGTTAATTACATTTCTGTGGAGCTATCCAACGGAAAGCTACTTTTTCCCCACTAACTTGTAACAGGAGTAAATTAGAGGTTTTCAGAACTTCATGGTTTTGATTGATGAATTCATTAATTCACCTTTTCAAAGTGAGGACTCACATTTTAAATATTTTATGTATAATTTGCATGTTGGCATTTTTAAGGGCTTTTTAAAAATAATTAGGCAGTGCTCAAGAGAAAAGTCATGCGGTCACCTTGAAGGTGTATGAGGACAGCATCGTCTTTCCCCTTTCTGTGCCCTGAAAAAGAGCCTGTCCTGGTATCACCATAACCTCCTTGTTTGACAACTTTGGGGCAAGAACAACTATGTTTCATGAGATACTAGAGTTTTATTTCCCAAAGTGAAATTCTCTCTGTATCAGGGTAGATACGGAGACTGTTCGACAGAGGGCTGGTGGGTCACTATGTGTATCAACATTAGCTAATGTACAGTCATGGCATTGACATTCTCTATGTGAAACCTTTTCATTCAAGGTTTGTGCATTTTTAACATGTTCTATATCCTGTCATTGATGCATAGTCCCCTCCCAATGCTCCTAAGACAACTGAGCATGTGTCTATAGACTCTGCTGAGAACAGACAGGATCTTTCAGTTCATTGAGCGAATTATTTCTGATTTAAGGACACAAGCATCATCCAAATAGATTATGTCACATCAGAAGACTGGATCTTATAAGCAGCATCCTTGTTTTTTCTCTCATCAAATCTTCCCGTCAAATACTACATTTCTTCCTGCCCCTCCCCCAACATTCTTTACCTTATTGTGGCTATTTTTGAGAATTAGTGAAGAAATAAGGTATTTATAAAAGATGTGCTCAGTTTCCCTGTTCCCCTACCAGTCGATCACAATTAAGCTTGATTTTTAAAAAAACAGAGAGAAATAAAGAGAGATGGACAATACATACGATTAAGTAATTGTAAATGTCTGTTTACTGTTAACAAATAGTAAATCACAAAATGCTCACTTAGTCTCCCATCTAAAATCATACAAGATAAACATAAATGGGTTCGCAGATATATATCTTGGCATATTGCAGGATAAGTCATATACAGCAGGTTTCCTTTAAAAACATCTCAACAATAAAAGAGGAGTATATGTTTAATACCCCACCTGCTTAATATCTCCACCCACATTGGTTCACACATGCAGAATATTAAGCAGGGATCTAATATAATGACTGAGGATTTCCAAGACTTTGAAGGAAGAATTGTTAATGATATATGGAGTTTCATCCTTATTAAAATCCGAAACAATATTTATGCCTCTCCCTCTTGGTGAGTCCATCCCTATTGCTGCACACAACAGTGCACTCCTGGCCTCATTCTCAGCCCTTAATTTGTACTTGAAAAATATGTACGTGTTGAGCCAGATGCTCCCAGTGCCTAAGGTAACTCTGCGATAAATTAGGCACTTGAGGAAACAGGATTAACTCTTTCACTAAGAGTTCTGCATAGAGGCCCACTCCACTTTATATAAATGTAGGATCTGAAACCTACCTCTGTCATAAAGGCAATTAGAATTTACTGTAGCTTCACATTCAGCGTGGCCTTTTCAATGCTTACAAAAATGCTTTTATTAACCAAAACTTCTTTCCAGATAACCCTTCAGGAACTTGTCTGCTGGGTAAAGCTACACATTTCTAAAATGAAGAATATCCTCTAGTGTCCTGGTGGGGTAGGGTGGGGGGAGGAAAAACTATATTTCCCAAATGAGCCCCATCCTGTTTTTAATCCATGATGTTAATAATGTACATTCACAGATGAGGCAGCAGGAGGCTGATCGCTGTCCGTGGAGTGTTTGGAGTCAAGGTCTCACCTGCCTCACCCATAGGGCTTCCTCTCTTATTGGAATTCAGAAAAAATAAATTTACTGTGTTATTGAAAATGTTTCACTTCTATTTTTTCAAAGACTGGAGACACACTTTTCTTTCATGTTCTCTCTTTGGATCATATGACTGACTTGACAATGTCAGCCTCATGTAGACCTAATCTAAGCTGTTCATAATCTTCAGTGTATTTGAGTCACACTTTTAATACTCTAATTTTGGCAGGATACTTCAAAGGATTAAGAGGCTCAAAACAACAGTGAACAAATCAGCAGTAATTACAACACAATGGCCATTACAGCACAACAATATCACAGAGTGTCTTCAAAAGCATCCTAATTGCACACTTCATTTGGCTACCCTTTTGCATCATGCTGAGTTTTTGAGCACAACCATTTAAAATACTCATGAAGCTAAGTTCTTTCATGCCCCAGCAAACTCACAGCAAATTCCATATCTCTCCACCTTTCCAACCTTCTGATAGAAACTTATCTAACAGGTATGTCAGCAGGGGTGGAGCAAAAACAAGCTCAGGCCATTGGGCTCCATTTTGTTGTTCCGTGAAAATGGTATAGGAGCAAACATTAGGACTTAGCCCTCCAAGTGACTTTCTGACCTAGTAAACCTGTTGAGAAAACTTTATAGCCTTAAGTTTGAACACTGAGCTTTGATTTTACACACCCTTCTTTTATGCTGGGTCAAGGGAGGATGGTGGGTAAGAATGGAATCCTAAAAAGTGTTTCCTGAGATGTTGAAAAATTTGGGCAGATAATTTTTTTTTCACTTAACAACATCTTATCATTTAGCTTCCTTTCTTACTTCTCTGATATACAGTATCACCCTGCTTTTTCATTCATGTCAAGTTTTTATTTCTTATAGCACTTCTATAGGCTAATAATCATGTTGTATTTATTCCCGTATGCTCCCTTTTTAACTTAGTCTAATTTGTCCTCCTTTCGTTGCCATGAACATCTGCCCCCTCACAGACTGTTGAATCCATTTAAAATAAGATAATCTGCCAAGTGCAAGTAAATACGTGTGACTATACACCCCCCCAACACACAAAAAGAAATGTTTTTCCCCAAATTTTTTCAGCATTATGTCCACCAAAAAAAAAAAAAAGGCTTTTGTGTTGTTATTTTTTTTTTTTTTTTTTTTTTTTGTTCAAGGTGAAAAGATTATTTGTTCTGGTAGTCACATTTGGCTTATCCTGGACTTTCTCTTCAACTCAGCATAAAAATAAATGTTCTTTAGTGTGAAATATAAACTTACATGTTTTCCAAACTCAAGTCTACATTGCCCAACCCAGGACTTCCTATATAACTAAGGAATAAAATTTAGTATGGAGTCATAAGACACAAGTTACAAATGCAATATGTATCTCAGTAAATACTTCTTATAGTATAGACATGATATAATGCATTTCTAAGTCAGAGGAAAATGTAAAATGAAATGTGTTATTTAAAAAGCAGTGTTCCAAATATAGGTGTGTGGAATTTAAATGGAAAACATTTAACCACCATCCATTTAAAACATTTTCAAATAGTCTTTGGATCTGGATATTGATAGACAAAGTGTGGTCAAAATTTCTCAAGGCTAAAAATGGGTCTTGGCATGGCAGCAGAAGACAAAATATAGGATACTATCTGAAGTCATCTGAATTTTAATTCCAACAATGGCATGTTAGTAACTTCTTACTATAAGCAACTCACTTAACCCATAGAAACTCATGGTTCTCATCCGTGAGATTTTGGTAGTAATACCTTGGGATGAATGTGATCTAATGCTCATGAACAGGCTTTAAACCACAACAAGCCATACAAATACAAAGCATTATTATTATTCAGCAATAAAAATCAACATACATAAAAAATACACATGGGGGTTTATATTTCAATAACACTAACTCATAATACTGATTCCTTTTAAAGACATAGCTGGGACATGTTTGTAGAAGTCTCATTTCATTTGATAATATTGCTCTTTCACAACATTATAAAACATTTTATTCACTTGAATTACTTTCCAAATTGTTATGTATCTATTAAAAGAAAGTGTGTCTGAAAAATGCACATGGTACCTATCCCCCAAGTTTGGATACATTTAAAATACGCTTGTTTTGAAACCTACAACTATATTCAAAATTTTAGTTTGTAGCTTCAACTCCTGTCGTTCTAAGTGGTAATATAAATTATTTCTTCCTATCTTTTATCTGATTAATAATTCTGGATACCCAAAATGAAAACTAGAGCTGGATATCATTTTTTGCTGTGGCCATACATTCTACAAAGTCCCTATAAACACAGAATTAGCAAATGCTGGACCACTGCTGATAGGGCAAGATTCCTGCCCTATCAAGACAAGATTCCTGGTCACATTTTCATCAACCAGTTAACACATAACCTTGTGTATGTGCGTTTCTGTTTAAAGACACCATACATAATATATTTTATTGATTCACTAACCCATGGTTAAACCAAGCTGATCTAAGACACATATTTTCTTGGTAAGGCATCATACAATCTTCTTGAGCTTAAGAACAATAGACACTTTATGATTAGGGACTATTTTAAAGAGCAAAATCACCAACAAAAGCCACAAAAATGAAGAAATTTAGTACTCAAAACCTGCAAAAAGGACACCTGTATACACTATGATGGCTGAAATAGGAAGGCAAAATGTTGCCTTGTTCCATCTTGGATGGGATTGTGTATCATGGACGACTCAAAGTTTTCACTGCTCTGCGCATATCTGTGAATGACCTCACAAGTACCATTAGTATTCATTTGGGAGTTATAAATAAATTTTAATAAGTAGACTAGTTTGCAAATATGGAGTCTGACAATAACAATGATTGACTGTACCTTGTAAGGCATGCACAGAAATCTGCGGTTGAACTAAATTAGCAAATCATTGGTCCATTCTCCCTTGTGTGAGGCTTCTCTTTGGTAAAAGTGTCTTATACTTTTGAGGCAGAGCTGTAAAGCCACTAATCATTGCTTGAGCTTTCATGTCTTTTTCCCCTTAACTCTTCCATTTTGATTAAAAAAAAAAAAAGCAATTCTGCAAATGTGTTTGTTTACAAATCCTCTGTGTGGAACAACTTAAATAATTATTTGGGGAGCATACTTTAGGACATGTGAGAGTAAATTTGTATAAACAAGTTCCTTTTGATCCCTCTCCCGCACCCCCAATTCTCCACGACAAGAGTCCTTTATCACTTATAGTTCAAAAAACTGAAACATTTCAGTTAATGGTACTAACCTGAGAAATGTTTGCCTTACCAGTTCAGCCACTGTCATGACCTTTTGGAATAAAGATAAATCTGACCCACTCTGGTTTTCATCCTGGTAAACTACTGTCATTACAATGGAAAAGTTCAATTTTTTATCCTGTAGGTTATATATCTTTATTTTTCTACCATCTTCACAGAGAAAAATTCTGGGTTCAGTACTTACCCAAAGATGAAGGCCAAGCTATAACTACCCCTATATTGCCCTGGCCACTTCATCTACTTCATCTCCAAAGGCCAGGTTAGTGAGAAAAGAGGACTTAATGAGTGCAGAAAGGGAACAGACCCTTCCTGAATCCCATGAAACATCCCCTTTGTTAAAAAGCTCATTAGAACCATTTTTTTGAAGACCATTCTCAAGATTGCTCTTTAGTGTTTTATTAATTGATCTCTCAAGTTTCAGAAATATTCCACAGCATGATTATTCTCAGAATTCTAGCAGATAGTATAATATACATTTAATAATTTAAATTTAAATTGGGCCTCTGTATGAACTTGTAGGTTTGGGCAAATCAATCTCCTGAGCTTTATTTTCCTCACCTGTTAAATACAGGTAGTTAAGAGTCACTTGAAAGGGTAAACATGAGGGTCTAATGACATAATAAATGTAAAAGTGTCTTGTAAACAGTCGAAGGTTATTTTGAAAAGGATCTTGCTTATATTATAAGCCAATGTAAATGTAGTGACTACACAGTAATATCATTATTTCTAAAATAAGCTCTTTAAGCCCCATAAAATCAGCAGCTTCTTCTGAGCCATCACCAATAACTTTGCTATTTTTGTTCTGTATCAGCAAATGTTATGTACTGATGGATTCCAGAAAGCAGTAGAACCCTGGAGTTTGAGATTTTGTTGAAAGTTCCACCTCTGTCTCAAAGGAACAAACATCCCATGCATAGCTTTCTGTTTTCCAGGGCAAACAAACTTTATAAATGTGCTTCCAGGTTCTCAAAGCAGAAAGACTTGGGCATTGCAGTTTGTGTGAGGTTTGGAGGGGGTGGGTTATGACTTGGTTGAACTAATAGCCACACCCCGAGTGTGAGTGCAAGTATATGCTTAATTGATTACACAACATGTAAACGATTAAGACAGAAAGAAATGTTGCCTTGATCTACTTCCAGATTTACTCATATGATTAATACTGATCAAAGTGACTAGATAATTACCAATCTTGCCCAATTTTTAAGCTAGTTTTTGATTTTAATTGAGAAATCTGTTTCAGATTTAGGTTTGAGGGCACTTATTTTGGATTTTTGTTTTTCTGGATGGATTGTTTTACCTTCTTCTGCAAAGTCCATTGACATCCAACATTTAAGACTTTTCATCAAACCCCACTTTAATTTTTTATTGGTTTTTTTAAAGATTTGTTTCTTTTTTTGACAGAGAGAGACACATAGAGAAAGGGAACACAAGCAGGGGGAGTGGGAGAGGTAGAAGAAGGTTTCCCACTGAGCAGGGAGTCCAATGTGGGGCTCCATCCCAGGACCTTGGGATTATGAACTAAGCCAAAGATAGGTGCTTACGACTCAGTCACCCAGGCTCCCCCCAAGCCATACTTTAACATGTGAAATTCTTCTCAGAACAGCCAAGTCAGATGAAGACACTCACTTCCCACAAATTCCTTTTTAGTAATTGTTTCCCCCTATGGCATTCACTCAAGTCCATCATCCACAAACTAACTTTAAAATTTGATCGATCTATGCTTACTTAGGATCTGTGTTTTTTGTTTTTTGTTTTATGAGTAATGCTTAAGCCAGTTTAGCCTGTAGAGTGGAGTCTGTCTGTATTATGTTTGATACATTGTGGCTTACTCAATAAACACTTAACAGCAACCAAAGTACTGGACCAATTGACACATCAGCTTTATGGATTTAATGGATGACTGGTACTTTAAAAAATCCTTTAAAGGTAGAGTAAATAAAGCATGAAGCATTTGAATTAACTGTCCTGAATATCCTGAATTTCATATGTTACTATAACCAATATACAGTGAAACAATCAGGCCATCTATCTACATAAAGATAGACAAACTTCTGAGGCTTGGTGATTTAGAGTGTTTTCTGCACTAACCCTTACTTTAGTTACTATTGAGGGAGCTCTCTGGGTGAGAAATAGCTTATTTTAGCACTCAGTTTGAGTGAAGTTAGTGTTGCTTTTGTGTTATTTTGCCTAGAGAGCTACCTTTAAATCCTATCAATTTTACCACTTTGAGTTTCATGTCCCAATGGGTAGACAGAACCCAGACCCATAAATGTCACCATCATTGTTTGATGAGTAAGCTCTTCATGCTCCACTGGTCATCTACAAGGAGATTAATCCCTTCCAGGGAGAAAATCAGGTTTCTTCTATAGACTCAAGGTTTCATGCATGCACTAGGTTGCACAAAACTCTTTAATATACAGGCAAGAGAACTGGTTGATTCCAAAAATCATCATTGTGTCTCCATAATTTGGTGGCATGCTTCAATTATAAATTATAAAATAGAAAGATATTGTGGAAGGTCCCTTGACAATAGCAATGTGCCTGCGGATATCTGTCTAAAGGTTCACTAATATAGACCTGTTTCCAATTCATTGCAAAGGCCCTATGGCCTTTATAAATGTTCTAACTATCCACCTGATGACTATGACAAGCAATTGGCTTAACAGGACATGAGGGAGGTCACTGTGGAATTTGTGGCTTTTTTTTTTTTTTTTTTTTTTTT
>PITA01029284.1:0-18121 GCA_004023965.1 Spilogale gracilis | reverse complement strand
CTTTGTGAGTTTTTTTTTTTTTCCATGTTGCTACAAGAGTTGGACTGGACTGGAAGAGATTATGCTGAGTGAAATAAGCCAAGTAGAGAAAGTCAAGTATCACATGGTTTCACTTACTTGCGGTGCATGAGGGGTAACCTGGAGGACAGTGGGAGAAGGAAAGTAAATGGGAAGTAGGGTAATCCAGGGAGAGAAATGAAACAACAGAAACTTTGGACACAGAAACAAATTGAGGAACTTGGAGGGTGGGGGGTGGAGGGATGGGAGAGCCTGGTGGTGGGTACTGGGGGCACCTAATGCGTGGAGCACTGGGTGTGGGGAATGGGGAATGAATCTTGGAACACTAGAAAAAAAAATTAATAACAATAAAAAAAGAAAAGAAAAGAAAAGAAAAATACATTATAAATTCTAAACAAACTTTTTAAGCAAAGCTCATGCACAAGTTGGGGAATACTCCTTAATTCAGGCCATACTACTCCTTTGAAGCCCCATCCACTGATGCCCTCTCCTGGGTGTGAGTGCCCTCTGTGGGAATATCTCTTCCCAGTACTTCTGAACTGTGAAGGCTGCTTGTCACACTGAGCTCTGGGACTCAGAACCATCTTGTGGAGAGTGACTGGTCTGACACAAACAACAGCAGCAGTGGTAAAAGATGTGCTGTGGACAATGACACAAGCAAAGACACCTCGTCCCTCATGGAGAGTCTTTCTGTGTTTCCGCCCCTTAGCTGTCTCAACCAAAGAGAAATCACTAATAGGGACCTATTCTTCTCAGACTACTCACATTTAGTTACTAAGTAAGATTTGTTTGAATGTGTTTCCAGAGTACAAGTCCTGGGTGTGTCTTTTTGTCCATGGAAAGAATATTTAAGTTTGGGGTTTTATATGTGGAGAAGGGATCATTCTTGGATTATTTCTAGGAGAATTCATTCCCTATTCCCTTTTGCAGATAACATATACACCTTTCGTTCCTAGACTCCAGACCGTCTCCATTTATGCTTCATTACAGAGCAGCTTTTCATCCCATTGTATCCTAGGTAACTATACTATCCTGTTAAGTTTCCTAACCTGCCTTCAGAAACTCGGATGTCAAGATTGGAGGCTCCTATGGAGCTCTAGTCAATAGGCCTCCCTTAGTTACCTGGTGCAAATAATTTTATCTGTGTTCTAGATATTTATAGATACTGCTCTAGAAATAGAATGCAGATGTACTAAGTCAGCTTTGTAGAACCTCAGCCAGCAATCAGAACATTCCGGAACATTCCACAATAATATATGCCACCATACTTTCATTTGAGTGTTCAGTAAACATTTATTATAAACTAGCACCCCATCGCTCCCCCACTTGACCCCCCAGAAGTCATGATGTCACTACCTTGGTAGAGGGTTTGAGCTAATGGTACAGTCATCTTATTGGAGCCTCTAAGACATAACTCCCCAAGTTCATATTCTTACATTTATTTAGGTATATTTTTCAAAGGGCTGGAGTAAAATGTGACATTGAAGGTATTGTGCTTTTGACCTTGAATTTTATCAGTTGTATTTCCCCTCAAGATTAGGCTTTCCATCTGTGCTAGCTTGGTGACTGACCGTCAGGTGCCACGAGAGACTGCTCTGTCTCCCTCGCCCCCAGCAACCCTCAGTTTTCAGACTTCATGGTTTCTGCTTCCTGTACCAGTAAATCTGCCCCATCCCGCACATGCCCAGTCATGGCTGTTGCTGTCTCTACTGTTCTACTTCCCTCCATCCCCACCTTCTGCCTCACATGGCAGCTAGAGTTGTTTTCTCCACAAAACCTTGATGCCATTATGCATTTGCTCAGCCTGCCTTTGTGGCTTCAGGGGCCTATCCTTAGCATCATGCACAGACTATTGGTAGCCTGGCCCTTGGCTTGGCCTCCACACGCACTCACGTCTGTTCCAGCCATACTCAGCTGTTTGTAGTTCCCTTAAGGGCTTTGTCATACGTCTCTTCTGTCTTTATTAAGAGCCCTTCCACTGGCCTGGTGGAATATCTTTATCCTCTTTCTCCCTCTCGTCTTCCATTGGTTTTACCTCATCCAGATGCAGGTCATGCACTCTTTCCTGCAGGGATCCTTGGTGTTCTCCCCAGGCCAGAATGGGGGGCGGCTATCTTCTGTGCACAGGTCGCCCCTTCTTTCTCTTGACAATTGTCACACTCTCCACAGCCCACAAACGCTAGGGAGCATGGCTGTCATCTCTGTCCCCAGTGCCTAACAGAGGACACTCAGTGAGTGTTTCCTCAAGTGTCAGTGGATGGGTGAGGAAATGAACAAATGAACCAACAACAGTAACACATTATATAACTCATGAGCAAGTAACTTCCGCTTAAGCACTTCCATGCAAATGTCTTGTCTTATATTAATCATGCCAGTGATCCCAGTGAGGTAGGGACTATTTTTAATCCCCATTTTATTGATAACAAAACAGAAACACTCAGAGCAATTTTGTCACTATTAATAGCAGGTGGCAGAGTTGGGACTAAGGGACAAAGTCTTTCGGCTCCAGATTTATTGTTTTCCCTATCGCTTCTTTATTTCTGGATAAAGTTGGTGACACTTTTTGTCAGAGCAAATAGCCCCCAGAGTCTTCTCGTAGATGCTTCCCTCTCTCTTTTCACTGTTAACTTAGGTATCATCCCACTTAGAGCACTGGGGCCTCTCCGTGTCAGTGAGCAAGACTGCATTTCTAAAGAGGGTGCAATGAACCTGGCCATCTCTAGCTCCAGAACACTGTCCTTAGAGGCGCAGAAAAGAGAGTATTTTGAATGTTTCCCACAAGTAACTACGAGTTGTACACAATATGGCGCGTAATTCCTTTAGTCTTACTTACCTGTCGGTGGTAGACACTCTACTCCATGGTGGACCAACGAGGACCCACTAGGCATGTCGAGGCCCTGAAGCTGAGGGGCAAGGTGCAGAACCAACTCTGTCTTATCCCCCACGTCTCCTCCTTCATTCTCTGGGAGTACTTCTTGCTGGACAGAGGCTGTCTAGGAACAGGGAAGAAGTGAATGAGCCAAGTGGGTCATGATTTGCTTCTTCACATTTCCTTCACATGATTTGAGCTAGGACATGAAAAAAATGAATGACGATAATGAGTTTAACTTGTGTTTTTATATTATTGAAATCCTTAGGGATAGAATGTAAGAAAGGACTTGAATGCCACCTTGTACCTACTGCTGCTTTATAGCAAATGGGAAACTAAAGCTCAGAGATGTTGAGAGACCTGTCAGTGTCACACAGCAGGCCTCACTCATATAGACACAATCAAAATGGCTAAAATTTCAGTAGCGTGTAACATTGAAATTTTTCCTTGATGCCTTTTAGCCTTTTTCTTCCAAAGAACACAGGGATACCCAACACCAGCAGCAGCTGGAAATACATCCTGAAGAAATTTCTAGACGAGTATCCCTTTGTTCAACAACCACTGAATTGCACCATCACAGAGCCAGAGGGTGTAGTTTGCTTGTAAATACTGAGTTTTTGAAATGTCACTGTAACATTGGAAAAATGTTGTCTCAGAAGGTTGCCAAAGTGACAGAATCCCGACATTGTAAATACCAGCCAACACAAGTGCTCATAAATGACAGGAATAAAATATATTTGACTAAATCCATAATAATCACTGATAACACTGTTTACCCTCAATGACCAGGAGCTGTGAACTTGGATAAAAAGCACATGTGTGCAGATATCATTAATGCGTCTGAGCCTGTAGCCATTCCAGAGTATTTTGATGGAAAAGCTCCCTAAATACGTAAAAGCTTTACAATAACTAAGAAGCTAGTGTGCAAGATAGGGTGCCAGGCAGCCCTAATGGAACTGGAGAGAGTCTTGACTATCTTCAGCACCCCAGAGGACAGATAAGACCCCCATTGTTCGGGTCAGAACCAAACTGTGAGCCAAGTGAGCAGAGAGTCAATCCTCTATTTTCCATCGATGTGATTCCTAGAAGACCCATTTGCCACGAGCAAGAGCTCACACACAGGCCATGTTCTTGGGAGAAAGAAAAAGTAGAATGAACTTAGAGATTAAAAGCCTCTGAGCAGCAAAGGCGGGATTTCCACGGGAACTTGTGCTGTACTTTCACTTTGAGAGGGATGGCAAGGTGGCCAGACCTCCCACCGGTCTTAATATTTCTGTAGCCCGGGCCTTTTCTCAGTAATAACTTCATCCTCTATAGAAATGTCGCCTCCTTCCCTCTTCTGCTCTAGCATAAAAATGGGTGTTAGGGGCTCGAGACGGGTACGTTACAAGGTGGCAAACCGGTATCACCTTAGCCTCTGTGATGTGGCTCTTCTCCGTGCTCCAAGCACCCCCATCTCCCCATCGCCTCAGGAATGCTCCAGGACAGTGGAGACCACATGGCAGATGGCCAGCCCCTCCCTGTGTTTCAGCTGGTGGAAGAGACGGAGGAGCAGTGTGTCCGTCCCAGGAGCTGCTCCCACTCTGCTCCGAAGCTGGGATGATCTGGGTGACCTGGAATGACCTTGGTTTTGTGTGTGCAAAATACTTGGGCTTTTGCCTCGACAGACTCCTGCATTTTTTTTTTTTTTTATAGTAAGCATTACTTTCATAACTAAAAATAAAAGACTGCCTTCAATATTAGAAATACTCACTGCTGATGAGATTTGGGGAACAGCTACAAAATAACACATTGCAAATTGACGTTCGACCGAGAAATTATGGCGATTGTGCTTCTTGGATTTTTAATTTTAGGAAAGAAGCATTCAATCAGAAGATGCCCATTTTAGCATTTAGCTAAAATAGTGGCAAAGAGTTGGAAATGATTGAAGTGGCCAAGACTATGTGATGTTGGTGTATTTTGGTGTCCACAAGTAGGGTCTATGTGGATGATAATACAGCTTTAAAAGAGTATGGGGCGCCTGGGTGGCTCAGTTGGTTAAGCCACTGCTTTCAGCTCAGGTCATGATCCCGGAGACCCGGGATCGAGCCCCGCATCGGGCTCCCTGCTTGGCGGGAAGCCTGCTTCTCCCTCTCTCACTCCCCCTGCTTGTGTTCCCTCTCTGGCTGTGTTTCTCTCTGTCACATAAATAAATAAAATCTTAAAAAAATAAATAAATAAAAGAGTATGGGTGGAGTAGGGAGCAGGAGTAGCCCAAGTCCTTAGGAACTCAGCAATTGGCTGGGCATCCAGGTGACATTAAACCCAGCCAGTGGGGAGTCTCTGGATGGGGACCCAGTTTCTTGAGATGCCTACAGCTGACAGGAGGCGGGGCCCGCGGTGCTGGTTTGCCTCAAGAGGTGAGGGTTTTGGTGTTGGGGCTGGAGGAGTGGTGGCTGGTCTCAGGCCCTGTGCTGGTGCTGGTCCTTCTTGTCGGTCATGAATGCAGGCAGAGATTGAATGGCTTCTTACATTTCTTGAAAAGAAAAACAGCTTTGTCTTCCAGAGATGAGCCAGAAGGCCTCAGCCATGAGGACAGTCTGCCACTTGGGGCACCCTGCAGTGATGGTCCCGTTGTCTGTTCTCTGAGCTTTGACGACCATGTGTATCTCCAAGGCTAGGAGAGCTAAACCAGAGCTGGAAGAGCCTTGAAGTCTGACTTTTTCTCGTGACTCTTGAGGGACGCGTGGCTCCAGTATTTACTCTTTCCACTTCTCCTTTTCGTACTTCAATGTTTTTAAGAATTATTTTAGAAAAACCTTGGGGGGTTTTATTTGAGGCGTGGCAGGCAGACTGGAGTCCTGTTTGGAATAGCTGAAGATGAAGAGCTGAGTGACAGAGGCCAGGGTGCGTGTGGGTGTGGAAGATCTTGACGACAGTAGGGTCAATTTCAGTGAAGCTGTATTTTGTTAAAATTCCTCTTTCTCTAAAATAGACTTCTGGTGTTTTGACTTCTGCAATGCAGGTGGACAGCCACAGATCTGACTCGGTATCCACCTGGGTTATCTGCCCTGTTTTCCTTCCGGAATCCTCTACTTCCAACCAGCTGCTCTTTTAAAACTCAAAGAGAAGTAAAAGAGAGGGAGGAGGAGGCAGGGAGGGAGAGAGAGAGAAGAAAAGAGAGAGAGAGGTATTTTTATTTTCAGCGGGTAAAAATACCTGTCAGGCTCATAAGGTAGTTTCTTAGTGAATTTAGCATTTAATTATTAGTTTAGAGGGGATATCTTTGAGCTTTAGAGTTAGCTAATTAAGAAAATAAGTGTAAGATTTGGGGAACTCACTTTGCTGCTCTCCGGGTCCCCTGAGTTTCTCCCTTCAGCCTACTTTCAGATTCACTCCGACCTTATGGCCTCCCCCACACAGTCCCCTCTCTGAAATATTTAAGTATTTGTTAAAACTCAGAATTTCAACTTCCTTTATGAGGCTCTAGCCCCAAATTGCCCCCTGGTGGTTAGAGGGGAGAAAGACAGGAAGAAAGATAGGGGAGAGAAGGCAGATCATTATGCCTCTTCACATCTGATACATATTTCTCTTTATGTATAATGGGTATTGATATAATTCAGTCTCAGTATAAACTAGCCTTGAATAGGTTAGTGTGTCACTGTGTTTCTTTTTGGGTCATTTTGCTACAGGGATTTCTTTCCCCGTTCTTGTTTCTGTTTCTTTTGGTCTTAGTTTTGTTTCTACATATTGTATTGACCAGAGCTTTTGTAACAGTACTAATAACACTGGGGTGAGTGAGTGAGACACACACACACACACACACGACTGAGAACAGGATAGTTGAAGACTGCATGCTGTCACTTCGTGTGCTGGTGTGAGCAGCACTGGGGAGGGCTGAGATTTTATAGGCAAGCTGATTAGCCAAGCACTTGTCACCTCCATTGCGGCTCATTGGCCTAGTGAGTGTGAGCGTGCCATCTCATTGACAGCTGTCTGTTGTCAGAGGGCCATCTTTACTCCTTTTCAGTTTGACTGAACACAACAGAGACATCTGCAGAGCTCTTTGCAGCTCTGACAGCGTTGCCCTGCCTGCCAGCCCTCTCACTCAGAAGGCAGCATAATTGAAGAGCTCAGAGATGAATATTAACCCATTGACCATCTTGGTTTGGGATATTTTGGGGGGAAAAAAGATGTCTCTTTCTGAGGTGACCACAAGTCTTTCTAGATAGAGGAGGGTGTGAGATCCAGTGTGGTGATGAATCGGGCTGGTAGAGTGTAGACCGTGTGGGTAGTAATTGGCTGTGGGATGGCAGTCGATCTGGGTCTATGGAATGGAATGAGAGGGTCATTTTCAGGATAGACCCAGTATTTCATGGTGGGGTTAGACAGAGGGACATATCCCCATCCTAGGACCTCACCGTTAGGGTGTTCTTTCAAGGAGATAATGGCCCGTTTGACTTTTGGATGATGTGTTGCTCCTTTTTCTTTTCAAGCCAAATCGGACACTGCCCTGTGTTTGGGAGCAGATTTCAGAATCTCCATGAGATCATAGCTTCTGTATTTCATGCAGTGTGTTGCTAGCCTTATGGAATCACTGCTGCCTCTCTGGGACATTACCTACAAACCAGAGATACCAAGTTGGACTTTTGTGATGAGGAAGGAAATAGTGTAAATATTTATACAGTTTTCAGCATGGGATTTTGAATGTTTAATTCTTTACTTCATCATAGTGACTTCCAGTGAAGCTCTATCTTATTTAAGCATCTATTAGAACTGATACAACCCATAGACATGTGGGGCTTGGTTTGGGTTGAGTCACAGGGGTGCATCCTACATGTGGGAATGATTTAGTAGTATCCCAAGTTTAACAAGGAAAGTATTTTATTGTGTCCATCTAAAAAATTTATTTAGAAAGGGCAAGTGTGGGGGAATATTGAATACATTGCATTTTACTCTGTTTTGCACAGTTCCCCTCATTCATGATTTGCAACAAGACTTTGTCACTGAACCTGGGTGAGAAAGGAAGATCTGAGAAAATTTGAGTAATTTGTTTCAGGCTGTCTGTACTTTTGCTTTAAAGATTTACTTATATTAGTAGAGAGAGTGTGTGCATGCATGTGTGAGCATTACATGTGTGCATGGTGAGGGGAGAGCAGAGGAAGGGGAAGAGAAGCAAACTCCCTGCTGACTGTGGAGCCCCATGAGGGTTGGATGTGGGGCTGGGTGCAGAGCTCCATCCGATGATCCTGAGATCAGGACCTGAGCTTGAGTCAAGAGTCAGACACTCAGGTGCCCATCAGACTGTTTATACTTTAATGCTATACAAATGTGGTCCCATTTGGGGGACACTATTAGAGAAAGATAGCATCGTTAAACAGGTTGGAAAATTCAGCCAAGTAGACAAGAAAGACTCCTCTTCTAAGTTGCCCTTGTAGACTAAGTTGGGAATCATTGAGCAGAATATTTAGAATCTAGCAGCTGCTAGACCCAGTGGGAATTGGGTGGGGGGGCAGGTAACTGAGTTCCTACCCTGCCACCAACTCTAAGTAGCACCATTTTGAAGGCTTGGGTTCTGCTTCTGCAAGATGAAGGCTTGGCCTGGATGGTTTCTGAGATCCCTGCCAGCTCCCAGTATCTATTGTATCTGAATAGGGGATCAGGAAATAGAACACATACCGGTAGCCCTTAGAGATTTCAGAAATATTTGACCCATTCCCAGAACAACGTGTATAGGGTGACAACTCTTTGCCCTTGAAAAGAATAAGAAATGCAGAAAGTCTTCAAGAAATACAGTTAGCCTTTATTAACTATTTTCTTCTTAATTTCTGTTGAGTAGAAATGATAAGGAATTTTCCTTTTTTTTTTTTTTTGAAAAAAAATTTTATGAAGGCAATGAGAATAGAGAGAGAAGGTTGAATTAAATGGGACTCATGACTCACCTGCAGAGTTATGATCCCTCTTGGAAGATGATAGTTTTGTCCAAGATACTAGGAATGCTGTGTCAAAGCCTTATGCTGCAGTAGTCAATAGATTCTAAGACATTTTTTTTCACATTTTAACACCTCAGAAATTTATGGTATGCCAATTTAATTGGCAACCTCTTTTTCTTCCTTGGTGGTAGATAGATAATGATGTATTTTACATTCAATGACATTTTATATATGATAAAATATAATTCTAAGACGGGGAAGCAAGATTTTTTTTTTTACTAAGAAAGCCTAAGTGACTTCTTTATTTTTGACTAAGGCTGTGAATGTCCTTTTCAATCACTTTGAAGAATCCAAATTGCCTTAGGAAAGCAATTCATGGACAGAACTCACCCTCCCAGAACTGTGCTCATAATGCCTATTTGAAGAAGGAGGGAAATATACACTAATACATCCTCATGTAGAAGAAATATTCTGAAGCCAATTTCACAACTTCCATTTGGCTTCTGTAACACTTTCTTTTTCTAGAATTACTCTACTTACATTGAGTCAGAAATGCCAAATATCCTCTCCAAAGGAAGGTCAAGAGTCTGCTAATTTCTAAGCTGAAACAATTCTCCCCTAGTCCAATATTTGTTCAAGGTTGTCAGTAAAATCACTTAGACTTTCATTTTTTACCAACTTTCAGAGTTGTGTTGATACTCTAGAGATACTCTAATTCAAATTCTGATCTCACAGGTGAGTAAATGGAGGTACAGTAAGTCACTTGCCCAGGGTTCCTTTAGGTAGAACCTGGGTAGCCAGATGCTCATTTCTGTCCTTCTCGCTTCTTAAGATCCACAGAGTGAAAAGAGAAAGGGATTGACTACAAAACCGTGTTCTGGATATCTTTGGCTTGTATTTCTGGGTGTTAAACTTGTATTCGAATGAATGAATCTAGTTGGATTCCTCTGGTTCGTGTTTCTGAAGGCTACACTTGTCTCTCTGCCTGCCATACTTTTAAATTAATTCCCAGGTGATTTAACAAGGCACAAAAGCCAACCTTGTCACCCACAGCTTAATGTATACCATACTTTATGTTACAGTAACACCGTGTGGTCATCTTTCAGTGACCTCGGAGATTGTTGAGAGCACCAAAGCAGTAGGCAACAGAGGCGTGGGGTGAAGGGCTGCTGCTCACTTAGCAAGCTTAACATCACAACTGTTGGTGCGGCTGATGTTACAATGACTTCCTGAGGCCTGGGCCTGATTTTGTTATTTCCCCAAACCCCTGGGTGTTTTCCCCTTTGAGGTGTGACTGTGGATTTCATTTTTTTCTTAAAAAATAAAAAAACAGCAACAAAAAAACAACAGCAACAACAACAAAAAAAACCCAGAAAACAAAAACCCAAAAACAAAAAACACGAAACAAAATGCTTTAAGGTCTTTAAATGTAAACACACTTGGAACCCATTGCATCTTAATATTGTACATATTCTTGAACACTGATACAAGTGACATTTTTAAATTTAATAGTGAGACCCAAAGACACTCACCCTGTTTACTTCAAAACTGATGGGATGAGGAGAGAGTTGAATCTTTATTTATTTTTAGTCAATTACTGTGTGATTTTAAAAATAGGAGGATTTTGTTTCAAGTCTCTCAATGGAAGAGATGTCATAATGCTAATGACTTTAATTTTTAAATTCTCTCAGCTTTTTAACTTTTAATTTTGTTTTTTTTCTGGCTTTATTGTTGTATAATTGACAAATAAAATTGTATCTATTTAGAGTATATAGTTGATGGTATATATTGTGAGGTGTTTATCATACTCAAGTTAATTAAGAACAACTACCTCTGGGGCGCCGGGGTGCCTCAGTTGGTTAAGCCACTGCCTTCGGCTCAGGTCATGATTCTGGAGACCTGGGATCAAGCCCCACATTGGGCTCCCTGCTCGGTGGGAGGCCTGCTTCTCCCTCTCTCACTCTCCCTGCTTGTGTTCCCTCTCTAGCTGTATTTCTGTCTGTCAAATAAATAAATAAAATCTTAAAAAAAAAAAAAAAAAACTACCTCACAGTTACTTAATTTTTTTTGGGGGGGGGAGTGATCTTAAGATCTACTCTTAGCAAATTTTAAGTATATAATCCAGTATTTTTAACTGTAGTCGCATGCTGTAGGTTAGATCCTCAGAACTTACTCATCTTCTAACTGAAGTTTGTACCCTTGATATCTCCCCATCTCCTCCTCGCTGCCCTAACCCCTGGCAATCACCAAACTACTCTATGGTTTCAATGAGTTCAGCATTTTTAAAAAAGAATTCCACATGTAAGTGATACCATACACAGTGTTTGTTTTTCTTCATCTGGCTTATTTCACTAAGTGTGATACTCTCCATATTTGCCCATATGGTCATGAATGGAGGATTTCCTTTTTATGGCTCAATAATATTCCATCTCTCTCTCTCTCTCTCTCTCTCTCTCTCTCTCTCTCTCTCTCTCTCTCTCACACACACACACACACACACACACACACACACACACTTTGCTCATTAATCTGTCAATGATTATTTTACCCTGACCGTTGTAAGTAATGCTGCAATGAATATGGGACTACAGCTGCCTCTTTCAGACACTGATTTTACTTCCTTTGAATCTATACTCAGAAGTGGGATTACTGGATCATATGGTAGTTCTCTATTAATTTTATGAGGTGCCTCCATACTGTTTTCCATAGTGACTGCACCAATTTGCATTCCGACCATGACCAAGGAAGGACTCCCTTTTTTCTCACATCTTCTTCAACATATGTTATCTCCTCTCCTGTTGATTCTAGCCATTCTAAGAGGTGTGAGGTGCCATCTCAGTGTGGTTTTGAGTTTGTGTTTCCTTGGTGATGAGTGATGCTGAGCACCTTTTCAGGTAACTCTGGCTATTTGTATGTCTTTGGAAAACTGTCTATTCAGGTGCTCTGCCCATTTTTTAATCAGATTGTTTGCTTTTTTGCTACTGAGTTGTATGAGTTCCTTATATATTTTAGACATTAGCCCCTTATGAAATGTATGGTTTGCAAGTATTTTCTTCCATTTAGTAGGTTGCCTTTGCATTTTGTTGATGGCTTCCTTTGCTGTGCAGAAACATTTTAGTTTGATGTAGTCCCTCTTTGTTTATTAAAGCTTCTGTTGTCCATGCCTTTTGTGTCTTATCCAAAAAATCCTTTTGCCAGGATATCTGTCTAGGAGCTTTTGCCCTGTGTTTCTAGGAGTTTTATGGTTTCAAGTCGTGTAGTTTTTAGAAATTTTATGGTTATAGGCCTTATTTAAATAAGTCTTTAATTTATTTCAAGTTAATTTTGTGAGTGGTATAGATAGGAGTCCAGTTTTGTGTCTTTTGCAAGTGGATATCTGGTTTTTCTGACATGATTTATTGAAGAGAATGCCCTTTCTTCATTATGTTTCTTGGTACCCTTGCCAAATATTATTTGACTGCATGTGCTTGGATTTATTTCTGGGCTTTTTATTCTATTTTGTTGGATTATGTGTCTGTTCTAATGCCAGCACCAAATTGTTTTGATTGCTATAGCTTTGTAACATATTTTGAAATAAGGAAATATAATGCCTCCAGCTTTGTTCTTCAAGATTGCTTAAGCTCTTCGGAATCTGTTGTTGTTCCATACCAACTTTAAGATTAAAGCTAACTTAATTTTAATATTAATAAATGAGGGTAAGATGATTAAAAATCATTCTGGAGATCATATAGAATCCCAGGATTAATGCTCAGAGGAACAGCTTCATAATTTTAATGTTACCACAGAGCTCCCCAAGTAATTTAGTCTTGAAGAACTAAAACTGACCAGTATCGTGTGAAGAGGGAGAGCTACTAGTTGAATATCCAGGAATTTTGTAGACGGACTGTTAAATCATTGGTACCTTGAAATCAACCCCATGGGCGTATTTATACCATGGAGATGGGCCTCGCCCCCGAGGTGGTGTATCAGCACACTGCTGCAAAGATGAGCAACTGGCATCTAGTACATACCGGACCTGTTTCTATTACTGCTGTTATATCAAGTCAGATTTTTGAGATGCTAAGATCTAGCTTTCTGGAGTAAGCATGTTGAAATTGAGTGGAAACCTGAATAAATGAACTGTTTCACAAAGGAAACTGAATTGATCCATGCTCTCGGGGATGAATCAGCTCTTGAGGCTTGTTCTCCTTCCTTTCTTCCCTTGTCCTGGTAAATTTCCTGCCTTTTCTCAAGCAGGCTTTCTGACATGGAGCCCTCCTTTGCTTCCTGGGGACACAGTGACTCCTCAGTGCTCCTGGATCTTTTTTTGCCTCCTCTGGAGATTCCTGCTCCCCATTCAAGTATGGTTATCATTGTCTATGGAGCTTGGCACCTTCTTCCCAGTACAGAGCCCCCAGTGGACTATTTCTTATTTATGCAGACACCTTGTCTAATGTACAAACTAGTTCTATGTTCCGTATCATGTGGATTCGAATATGTTGCCTTTTTTGCTTTCCTCCTCCCACCCACTTCCCCGTTCCCACCCCTTCTTATGCCCCCAAGTCCTACTTCTTTTTTTTTTTTTCCCAAGTGCTACTTCTTAAAAAAAGGGGGGCACCTGGGTGGCTCAGTTGGTTGGGCGACTGCCTTTGGCTCAGGCCATGATCCCGGAGAGCCGGGATCGAGCCCCACATTGGGCTCCCTGCCCGGCGGGAGGCCTGCTTCTCCCTCTCTCACTCCCCCTGCTTGTGTTCCCTTTCTTGCTGTGTTTCTTTCTGTCAAATAAATAAATAAAATCCTTAATAAAAAAAAAGGGAAAAAGTGACTTGCACTTTTCTACATTTATGTTTTGATATAAATAACTCTTACTGGGGCGCCTGGGTGGCTCAGTGGTTTAAAGCCTCTGCCTTAGGCTCAGGTCATGGTCTCAGGGTCCTGGGATCGAGGCCTGCATTGGGCTCTCTGCTCGGTGGGGAGCCTGCTTCCTTCTTTCTCTCTGCCTGCCTCTCTGCCTGCCTGTGATATCTCTCTCTCTCTGTCAAATAAATAAATAACTCTTACTGGTAAATGTAGTCACAATTAGACTAAATATGTTTTTTGAAAGAGGGAGGCTCATCTAATGAATGGAAATGAAATTGATCAGAAATTGTTACATAACAAAGGACTTGTCATCTATTGAATACTGAGGTAATTTTAGTGCTGGGCTAGTTTTGTAAGAGACATCTTCATTGAGAGCAAGTGTTAACTTGGGTTAGGGGATAAGGGTGCAGCCTTTAAATCAGTCTTCTTAGCTCCATTAGCCAAATGTCTTGTCTGGGGCAAGTTAGTGAACTCGCCAAACCCCACTCTCTTCCCTATCTATGAGATACTATTAACAATCAGCACCTTCTTAATAAGATTTTGTGAGAATTGAATATTTAATGATGTAGTACACATAGGAGAGTCTGGCCTATGGGACGTACCCAGTAAATGTTAGCTATTGTAAAACTGAAGGTCATTAGTCAAAGTATAGCTTACTTTTGACATTCGGTGGTCAGGAGTTAGCAGTATCTTTGAATAAGTTATTGTTTCTAAAATCCAGGGGCCAAGTATTCCCAGTGAAACTTTTTATTTTGGTGTAACTTGTAACTTTGGTAACATTAATTTGCCTTGGTATTTTCCTGCTGAGAAGCTAGATATTCTTTCTCCCTCTCTGTTTTGTAAAAAAAAAAATCCAAAGCCTAATTTTATGTTGAAAGAAAATAATATAACCTTAATAAAATGTTAGATGGCCTTTTCCCTAGTCTATAGAGTAAAAGAAAGAAATAAAATAATCTTTCTGGAGCTACAGAATAGCTCATGGTAGCCAGGATTTGGTCCTCTGCCCCCTGGACATAATGTATCTTGTTTTACAATGTAATAGCAAGTTCAGTACAGTATGTAATTGCCCTTGATTTCAAGTGTTATCAACATTTATTGAATTATTTTTTTAGATGTTCAGTGCTCCCAGCAAAATTCAGGTTTTCTCTTAGAAAGATGATAGATGTGGAGAATTCATTATCGGGTCCCACATGTGAGACACCTGTAACATAATGAGTTTAAAGTTCTTGAAATAACCGGACTGGCATGATCAAAGGCTAGGAGTCTTCAGTAGCCTCTTTGACAACATTGTGGGATATGCCCCAGGGCCTATTTATATTAGTTAAATATAAGCATAACTATTTAAAATATCATTTGTTCCCACTTAGGCTTTTCCACTTATGACTCTGATTCATATTTTTTTCTAATAATTGTAGGATAAAGTAAATCATTGTATTCTCTATTCCAAGAGAAATATGCCCATTAGGTAGAGGGAAAGTTTAGGGATTAGCCTCAAGAGTGGCTTGGTTTATATTTCTCATATTGTGAGGGTAAAGAGAGACTTGGGGAGGTTCTGATAGTATTATGTTCAGAAATTGAAACAAGTTGCTGTCTCTCCAGTTTTTTGCCATTTCTCCTTAAACAGAGAAAGTATTTTATCCTTCACCTCCCATTGGGCATCACTCTACATTTTTTTTTTTTTTTAACATTAAGCTCACCAAGTAGATCAGAGGCTCCGGATCAATCAGAACATGTTGACGGACAGTCGCTTCTTTGAAAAATACAGATGGTGAGATGAGATGTGAGGGCTGGTGGGCAGGCAATCACTGTCAAAGTGTGAGGCTCTCCGTTTTACAGTTTACTGACACTCTGAGTTTAGTGTCCCAGCTAGTTCTCAAGCTTGCTGCACCTTTCCCACATTAATGAAAGGGCAGAGGTAGCAAGTCCTTGCTAAAATTCTGACAGGAAAGACAAACTCTTTTTTTTTTTTTTTCTTCTAAGATTTCATTTATTTGACAGAGAGAAACACAGCCAGAGAGGGAACACAAGCAGGAGGGGTGAGAGAGGGAGAAGCAGGCTTCCTGTCGAGCAGGGAGCCCAATGCAGGGCTCGATCACGGGACTCCCGGGTCACGACCTGAGCTGAAGGCAGAGGCTCAACCACTGAGCCACCCAGGTGCCCCGGGAAAACCAAACTCTTAAATGACTGTTTGAAACTGGTTTCCGTAGCTTCTATTAAAAACAAAACAAAACAAAACAAAACACAAACAAACTTGATGAATGTTTTGGTGGCAAAACCTGCATGCTATGATTCAGGTTAAATGTCGGAGCATCCTGAGGGTCCCCAGCGTCGTTTCCCCATAGGCACCTAGTGTGTCCACACAGATTAACTGGACTGGCTGTGTAATAAGAACGGGCGGCATCAGGCGGCCAGAGTCAAGTCTGGGAGAGTGGGATGGGATGCGGCATGTGCAAGAAGGCACTCCAACTCTCAAGAGCCAATAGGAAAACCACAGTTTTGGGTGGAAATTGAGAAATGGCACCTCTTCTTTGGTACTTAGTTTGGAGCAGGAGACAAAAGGGACTGGCTTCGTGTTGTGGAAAGAAGAGTTTTATGAAAAGAAGTCAGAGTCTGGATTCTAGGCCTGTTTCTGACTTAACATTTTTAGTGCAGTTTGCAAGCATCCCCCAACAGCCACACCTTCTTGGGGGCCTCAAAATGCACAGTGATGAAATTGCATAGTGTTTTCTTTTCCCTGTACTCATGTCTGCAAAAAAATAGTATAAATTAATACACGAATACATCCTTAAAAATTCAGACAGTTAAGTATGTTAAGGAAGATCCTAAAGGGGTAACTGCATTGCATTTATAGATGATTTGGAGAGAACTACTTTAGTTACAACACAGAGATGTGCTATTTAGGAAATTTCTCTCTTCCCACCCTGTATTTACAAAGATTTACTTGTGGCTTCAGTAGAATTTTATACTTTCTAAAAACATTGTTGTTAGTTTTATTCTTAGGTGTTTTTTTGAAAAAGAGATTTTTTTTTTCCATTACAGTTTTTAATTGGTTAACTGATATATAAGGAAGTGGGGCTTTTAAAAAATTTTTATGTTGCTCTATAACCCATAACATTACAAAGCCTTCTTACTGGCCTCTGGTAGTTTTTGTTGTCGATTAACATTTTCTAGGAAGAAAATCATAAGCAAATATTGACAATGCTGTCTCTTAGAGTATCTTTCCAATTTATTTCCCTCATCCTAGTATATTGGCCACGACTTCCAGTGAGTTGTTACAAGAATAATGAGAATACAGGTCAGCTTTTCCTTTTCTAACTTGAGCCCCAAATCTTCTAGTGTCTCGTTATTAAATAAATAGGCTCCTAATAGATTAAGAAAACTTTCATATGATCCATGACTTCTTAAGTTGAATATGTTGCATAGATGTGTGCATTATACATACATAGCTATCTATCTGTATTATATAAATAATATGTAAATTTAAAACTTAAGAGTTCTACTAAAAAATTCCTGATAAGCCCTGCTTGGCCATTTTATAGGAAATTTTATATTTTATATATTTGTGTAAATTACATATATTTCTATTGTATTTAATTTTTTTTATAAACTGGCAAAACAGGGTTTAATATAAAATGGAAAACCTGGCTTATCCCAGAAATTTTGCAGCTAAATTCAGTAAGCCCCTTGCTATTCTGGGATTTTGTTTCTTTGTTCTGCCAGGAAAGTGAGTAGTCTGACATTGTGTGTGTGTGTGTGTGTGTGTGTGTGTGTGTTACTTTCCCTCGTTGACATCTTGCCTTTATGATGCTTATGTCCAATGCACCAGAAAATTTACCTACTTCTTTCTATACCATAAAATAGCTTATGTAATTCAGATTTTTGGTATTTGGGAGAAAGTGCCTGGGGTGGTTCTTTAGAACTGGATTTTTGACTAACTTTTAAATTTTAAATTATCTGTATGTCAATTGTGACAGTATTGTCCTAGGAAACATCCATTTTTCCAGACTTTATAATGTATTGCATAAAATTATATATTCTGTTCTCTTGCATTAAAAATTTCTTTATCTATATCTAAGATTTTTATCCAGATCTAGTTTGTGGTCTTATTGACTTGCATTTTGTCTTTTTCTTTCTCTGTTTTTCCTTGTCTCAGACTTGCCCGAGGTTTTGTGTTTTCTTTTTGAAGAAACTTTTTTTGGTTTTATTGATAATCTACATTTTGTTTTATTCTTATTTCATGATTTTTAAAAAATGCTAATAGTTCATGGCTTTTTTAGTGTTTGAACTTTTTCTAGTTTTTTATATTGTACATTTAGTTCATTAAATTTTGTTTTTAACATTGTTTAATACACAGTTTCAGACTGTAATTTTTCATTTGTTTACTGCTTAGGTGATATCCTAGAGATATCTGTATATTCTGCTACCAGTCAATTTTCGTATTGTTTAAATGTCATTTTAAAATTCCTATTTATTCCAAGAGTTA
>PITA01029283.1:0-18108 GCA_004023965.1 Spilogale gracilis | reverse complement strand
TTCAAAGAAGAGAACCAAAAGGTGGGAACCTATATAGGGACTGATGGGTGTAAGAGGGCTCGGAGTAAGGAGATGCCCTGATCCTTTGGGAAATCACGGTAGTGTCTGTTAGGAATACCCACTTCTATCACATCCTGCATCTCACTTGGGGCGCGGGGTGTGCAAGTAAACGTAAACGCCGAGGAATACGTCGTTGGCGGCAGTTCTGTGGAGGTGCAGGCGGCCTCCCAATCTCCCTCAGTCTCCCCTAAACTACTCCAAGATAAACCCAATCCAAGTAAAAACAAACTGCCCACCATAAAAACGCTGCTCCAACTAAAAAGCTTTGCTACCCAGCAAAGACAAACCTGCCTCTTCCTTGAAGCAAATGCAACTCTCCCATAGGGTGCCAGCGGGCATCCCAGCTCACCCCCCAGAGACTGAATTTCAGATACATTGTGGGCACAATCCATCTCAGCCCCAATAGTACCCCCCACTTCCTAACATACCTGTATGGGATCATAGAGAACCTCTGGGAACCAGCCTCTGCCCTCAGGATCACCCATTCTGTGGCTCTAGACTCCCATTGGCAACATCCAACTTCCCCAAGATCCTGATATCTTTTCCCTCCTTGCTCAACTCCCTGTGCCAACTGGAAGCTCAGAGTCCTCTGTTTTAAGAAGCTACACTGTGCACCTCACTCCCAAGCCCCAAAGTTAAGGTTCTGCCAACAGCATAGGACAGGAAAGCAGACTCTGCCACAGACCCTACCTCTGTGCAAGTTGGGATGACCAACCCCTGACTTCCTTGGGCTCTCTTTTCTGTCTACTAGGCCAGATCAGTCCTATAGCAGTAGAAGCCTTTTTTCTAACTATACCATGAAGCTGAACTCCCAGATCTAAAGACAATGCTCTCCCCAGCCCCACCCCAAACTACCCCCCAACTCCTGCTGAAACCCTTGGACTGCAGAAAGCCAGTAGAAAAACTGCTTATGTGACAGTTTGGGAGAAAGGATCCTTCTGAATAGCCTTGGTCTCCTTGCCCGTCTCCTTTTCTTCTTCCCTTCCTCCCTCCTCAGGGTGCCTGGCACTGGGCACAAGGAAGGAGCCAGGCAGGATCACTGACCCAGTGTTGAACTCTCCACTGGCACCAGGACACCCTCCACCCATGAACTTGGAGGCTGTGTAGATTTCATTGAACAGGATGTCTGGGGATCAGGGAGAGCATCAGTTGTCCAGAGCCTTATCTGTCTGGATGTCCCACCTAGGGCATCCTAGGGGAGGTAGGCTTCCCTAAAATCATGCCCACCTTTTCCCAAAGTCCAGAAAGTTGGCAGCAGCCTTTCCTGCCCTGTACACATGACAAGGCAGGGAAGTCAGCCCTGTGGCCATGTCCTCCTGCAAGCTTGGGGTGCTGCCAAGGTCAGCTGTATACCCCCTGCACCAGGCTCACACCAGTCACACTAGCCCCAGGAGCTGGTGTCCAGGATAGGCTACAGATCTTTTAGGGGCACCCCCTGGATATGGGCCCCGTGTCACTCCCTCTCAAGGCCTGGCTCCTCCTCAGGGAGATGACAGGGAATTTTTTTTTCTTTTCCAATGTTTTTTTCTAATTTCTAAAATGTTCTTGAAAAAGCACATATATGGGCGCCTGGGTGGCTCAGTGGGTTACGCCTCTGCCTTCGGCTCAGGTCATGATCTCTGGGTCCTGGGATTGAGGCCCGAATCAGGCTCTCTGCTTGGCAGGGAGCCTGCTTCCTCCTCTGCCTGTCTCTCTGCCTACTTGTGATTTCTCTCTCTGTCAAATAAATAAATAAAAATCTTAAAAAAAAAAAAAAGCACATATACTTTTGGGGCATCTGGGTGGCTCGGTAGTTAAACGTCTGCCTTCGGCTCGGGTCATGATCCTGGAGTCCCAGGATCAAGCGCCACATCCGGCTCCCTGCTCGGCGGGGGGCCTGCTTCTCCCTCTCTCACTCCCCCTGCTTCTGTTTCCTCTCTAGCTATGTTTCCCTATGTCTAATAAATAAATAAAATCTTTTTTTTTTAAGATTTAAAGATTTAAAAAAAAGATTTTATTTATTTGACAAAGAGAGATCGTGAGTAGACAGAGGCAGACAGAGAGAGAGCAGAGGAAACAGGCTCCCTGCTGAGCAGAGAGCCTGACATGGGCCTCGATCCCAGGACCCTGAGATCATGACCTGAGCCGAAGGCAGAGGCGTTAACCCACTGAGCCACCCAGGCGCCCTAAATAAAATCTTTTTAAAAGAAAAAAGCACATATACTTTTGGGGCGCCGGGGTGGTTCAGTCGGTTAAGCGGCCGACTCCTGATTTCGACTCAGATCATGGTCTCAGGGTCCTGAGATGGAGCCCCGTGTCGGGTTGGCTCTGAACTCAGAGCTCAGTCTGCTTGAGAGTCTCTCTATCCCTCTCTCTCTCTCTCTCTCTCAAATAAATAAGATCTTTATTTTTTTTTAAGCCAAGGACTTTTTTTTTAAGATTTTATTTATTTATTTGACAGAGAGAGATCACAAGTAGGCAGAGGCAGGCAGAGAAAGAGGAGGAAGCAGGCTCCCTGTTGAGCAGAGAGCCTGACGTGAGCCTAGATCCCAAGACCCTGAGATCATGACCTGAGCTGAAGGCAGAGGCTTTAACCCACTAAGCCACCCAGGTGCCCAAAGAAGATCTTTAAAAAAACAAAAAAAACAAACAAAAAAACCAAAAACCACATATACTTTTTACAATGAAACCCAGTAACTCAATACTGAAAAGATAGTATGTTAGGTGGCAGCCTGTAGGTTCTCCGCAGCGCCCCTGCCGCCCTCCCGGGGACCCAAGTCTCATCACAACCGCAAGCCTCTACTAGGGGCACTGCATTGGAAGTCCCCTTCGCTGTCTGGCCTCTGAGGATCGGGCTTCAGCCTCTTCGGCAGTAGAACAGCAGCCTTCCCCTGTCTTCAGAACTGGGGACTCTTGCCCTGGGTCTCTCTGCAAGCTAATCTTGAGGGGCCCTTGTCCCCCACATTCTCAGCGGCTGCCTCTCCTCCGAGAAGCCAAAGATCTCAGCCACCCAATGAGGACATTCATCTGATTTCCAGTATGCAGCTCGGTCAGTCAAGCCAGCTGCCACCTCAAAGGGTCCCCCGTGAGTGACCCAGGCCCTTCACAGTAGCCAGCACTAAGAACAGAGGGGGCAGGGGCACCTGGATGGCTCAGTCGTTGGGTGGCTGCCTTCAGCTCAGCTCAGGATCCCGGAGTCCCGGGTTCGAGCCCCACATGGGGCTCCCTGCTCGGCAGGAGGCCTGCTTCTCCCTCTCTCACTCCCCCTGCTTGTGTTCCCTCTCTAGCTGGGAAATATTTCTGTCAAATAAATAAATAAAATCTTTTAAAAAAGAACAGAGGGAGCAAAGAACAAAGGGCAGAGAAGGACTACATTCTACCACCTAAAGCTGAGCAGATGGAGTGCCTGGGTTAAGCATCTGCCTTTGGCTCAGGTCATGGTCCCGGAGTCCCTGGATGGAGCCCCGCAACAGGCTCCCTATTGATGGGAAGCCTGCTTCTCCCTTTCTCACTCCCCCTGCCTGTGTTCCCTCTTTTGCTGTTTCTGTCAAACAAACAAACAAACAAACAAACAGACAAATAAATAAAGCAAGCAAGCTGGGCCGAGTCTCACCTCTGCCTCTAACTCCATAGAAGACCTCAAGTGGGTCACTCTCTTTGAGCCTCAGTTTCCTGTTTGTAAAGTGAAAATGATATCTATGCCACAAAATCTAATTAACTGATGAACATACAAGGGCACTGCCCCCTGCCTGGTGCCTTAGGCTATGAGGAGACACCATTTTTATACAGCCTAAATCCCTGGACATACTCAAGATGTGACTCATTCTGGCCCCTTTACTCCCTCCCCAGCATGGACCCCTAGCACCCACACCTTATAAGTGGCCCTGGGCCTCCCTGGCCGGTCACACAGCCAACACCAGTCAGTTCAGGCCTAAGGAGAAGCCAGTGATGGGATGGTTCGCAGCAGGTTGCTCTGGAAAAAATGAAACAAAAAACCTGCACCCCTCTCATACCTGGCTGCAGTAATTTTTTCAGGGTAAGTCTCTAGAAGGTTCTAGGCTGGAGAGTGGATGAGCCCTCTCTGTCCCCCTCTGTCTGACAGGTCCATCTCCCCAGCCCAAGGCTGGGGGGTGACAGGTCTGGCTCAAGGGCTGGCTATGGTGGCTGGTCCTTCTCAGGGTCACCTGAGGACAGCTCTCTAGCCAGGGACCAGGGCTGCAGAGAGGGAGGGGCTCTTCAGGGGAAAACACCCCCACCCCTCCTCTCCAACCCCACCCCCGCAGGCCACTTAGGAATTCCACCTGGAAGTCAGCCAGGCAGGGGTAGCAAAACAGCCCAGACCTGTATTCAGACCCGGTGAAATCCCAGCTCTCCCACTATAATTTGGGGCAGGTCTCCTCTCTGAGCCATCCTAACCTTCTCAACAAAACAGGATCTCACCACCTCGTGCCCAATTTCAGATTTGGGGACAGATTCTCCATTAAAAATTTTTTTATTATAGAATTTTCAAGCTGACACAAATTTAAGGTATTTAATGAATCCCTATGTAGCCATCACCCAGCTTCAACCCTTATCAACTCATGGCCAGCCCATGACCATACTCACACCCTCTCCCCTAACCACGGAGTTATTTTAAAAACAAAGCTAAGACATCATTTCACCTATAAATACTTCAGAATTAATCTCTCAAAGATGAAGACTTACACACACACACACACACATACCACTATCACCCCTTGAAAAGTTAACCATAATTCCTTAATATCATCAAATATCTCATCAGAGTTCAAATTTCCCCCAATTGCTCATAAATGTTTTTTACAGTTAGCTAGTTTGGATTTGAATCAAACAAGGTCAACACATTACGTGTGTCTGAATTTCTTGAGAGCCAGAGATTCCCCATCTTTTCTTGTAATTTTGTTGTTGTCAAAGAAGCTGGGTTATCTGCTCTGTCGTTTCCGAGTCTGGATTCGGGTAATTGTATCCCCGTGTGTCATTTCACATGTTCCTCTGTCCCCTGTATTTCTGATAAACTAGCAACTAAATCCAAGGGATGAGACTGAGGTTTTATTTCTTAGCAAAAATAATGCATATTTGGAGTTCAAGGGTCTGGAGAGAAGGTCTACCTCTTCGTGATTTAAAGATCAAATGGCAGGTTCAATTTGGTGACGGGAGAGCTAAACTCTGAGAGCAAAACCTGTAAATGCTTCAACAGAACTATTCCGCCAAAAACAGACCAACCTGAGCAGTGGGAAGAGGCCAGACCATGCAGGTCACCTGGGCTTGTACTTTGCAAAGGTCACTTTGGATGTTGGAGGATGGGCTGGAGAGGGAAGCCAGACTCAGAGGGCTGAGTGTTGTGGGATCCCACTTGCATGGCCTTCTAGAGGGAGGAAACTAAGATCAGAAGGTAGGAGGGAAGGGCGCCTGGGTGGCTCCGTTGGTTATGTCTGCCTTTGGCTCCGGTCATGATCTCGGAGTCCCAGGATCAAGCCCTGCATTGGGCTCCTGGCTCAGTGGAGAGTCTGCTTCTCCCTCTGCCCCTCACCCCACTCTCCTGCTCTCTCTCTTTCTCAAACAAAAAAAATAAAATCTTTGGAAAAAAAGAAAGAAAAGGAAGCAGGAGGGAGAGGAGTTGACAGTGGGGGTTCTGGGGACTAGGGATGAATGACTGCATGTTTGTCAGGACTCATCCCAACAGTTGGCCCACAGGACTCGCTTTAGGCCCTGTCAGGAGACGGCATGCAGATGACAGGATGACAGTCCCTCACACATGCTTTCATTCAGCAAGAAGCTACTGGCCAGGCTCCCTGCTGGACACTGGAGACTCTCAGAGGATCAAAACCACCCTGGCCTCAAGAAATGTCCAGGCTGGGCGCCTGGGTGGCTCAGTGGGTTAAGCCTCTGCCTTCGGCTCAGGTCATGATCTCAGGGTCCTGGGATCCAGGCCCACATCCAGCTCTTTGCTCAGCGGGGAGCCTGCTTCCTCCTCTCTCTGCCTGCCTCTCTGCCTACTTGTGATCTCTTTCTCTGTCAATTAAATAAATAAAATTTAAGAAAGAAAGAAAGAAAGAAAGAAAAAAAGAAAGAAGGAAAAAAGAAACGTCCAGGCTGGAGGACATGTGGCCCCAGCCATGGGACACATTCACCTGGTACCCTTCCCCCGCCCCACCCCACCACTTCCCGGCTCTACCCCACTAACCAGGTCCTGCCAGATAGAACTCACAGGTGTATCAAAAAATAAGCTTTATTGTCACTAGTATAAAACAAAGCAGATCAACTGGCCTCTCAGTCTGTACAAAGTGTGGGGCATAAGATCGCCTGGGCTGCCCCCATTTCTGCCATAATGCCCTGCCCCGGGGCGTGCCCAGGAGCTCCGCGGAGGGGAGCCCCCCACCCCAGTGCCTTTTCTTGCGGGGGTGGAGGGGTGGGGGGGTGGCCGCTTGCTACCTGAGAGGCAAAGGAGCAAAGCAGAAAACTCTCTCCGGGAGCGGGCAGCCCTCCCATGCTCTTGGGAGCCACGCCACGCAGGGAAGGGGGCGGCCCTAGAGGTGTCAGAGCGCCACCCGGGTGCAGCAGTGGCGCAGCAGGCACGGCAGGATGCCGCGGTTCAGCTGGTGGAACTCCACGAGCTGCAGCAGGTCCGTGAAGCGAGTCTGGCCGTCGTCCATGCTGAAGTAGAGGCGGCCCTCCTCCTCGCTCTGGGGGACAGCCAGGGGGGACCGCAGGTCAGGGGAGGTGGCCGGGAGCAAATGCCCCCCTGCTCGCAACCAAGACCCTAGACACACGGGGAAGGGGGGTACTGGGGAGCTGCTCCAGCGGGCTTGATGAGGACAGGGATGACTCACCGGGAGAATAAGATAATGTTTGACCTTCTGCAGGTGGCACAAAGACAGGACAAAACCCTGCGGGTTCCGCTGACTCTCTCGGACCAGGAACAGGCTGCCAGGACACAGGGCAACGTTACCCAAGGACCCAGAGCTGCCACCGCGGCGCAAGGTCTCTCCTATCCCTGGGTCTGTTTCCCTGTTCAGCCCTGCCCCTTACCCGTCCACCAGGCCCTGCTGCCCGATGAGCCGCTGGCTCTCCTCTCGGGAAATGCGTCCGTGGAACCAGGGCTGGGTGCGGTGGATGGCTAGAATTGGGGGAGGCAGAGGAGCAGTCACTCTGGGGAGGAGACCCCCCATACTAGCCACCCCCATCAGGAATGCTCAGAGAAGCCATGGCAGCCCCACCCCCAGGGACACTGGGTGACCACCCACCTGCACTGAGGCTCGTGCCGGAGCCTGGGGTGGGCAGGCTGAGACGGTGGTTCTTCTGCAGAGCAGTGGGGGACACAGGGGATCAGACTGGGGAATTACCCGGCACCTTGAGAATACAGAACCCCTTTCCACACCGGGGGACCTCCCTTACCCCTCTTCCTCCCATAACATGGAAACCCACAGGGAGAGGAGCGCCTGGGTGGCTCAGTCAGTTCAGCATCCAACTCTTGATTTTGGCTCAGGTCATGATTTCAGGGTGGTGAGATCAAGCCCCAAGTTGGGCTCCATGCTGAATACTGAGCCTGTTTAAGAGTCTCTCTCTCCTGCTACTTCTACCCCTCCCCCTTCTTAAATACACACGCATCAGCACACACACACACACACACACACACACACACACACACGGAGAGAAGGTCCCCAGGACAAACATGCAGGTGGGTGTAGGCCCCTCACCCTCCAGGCCTGGGCCTCCTCCAGGGCTGCGCTCAGAGCTTCCCGCGGGTTCTCGATGACACGCCCAGCATGGCCAGAGAAGTCCATCGCCACCAGGGTGTTATCAGAGACACTCCTCTGTAGATGGGACAGGATGTGGAGGAGTCAGAAGAGTGCACATGTCTCCCCAGGATGGGGCCTGGGTGCCGAGCCAGCTAAGGTCCCCGTGAGCACTCACCAAAGGTGGAGAACCCACACAGGATGGGCGCAGGTGGCGAGACTGGGCCTGCTGATAATTCCTATACAACTGTGCCCCATACTGCGGGGCGGAGGGAGAAAGAGAGCCTGAGGTCAAGCAGGTGCTGGGGACTGGGCTGTGAGACCCCTGCCAACAGAACGCCCCAAGAACAAGACTGTATCTCTGCCCTGGATAAGGAACTTTCTGAGGCCAGGGCAAGGACTCAGCCTTGGCCTGGGCATAGGGAGAGAGCAAGGCTGCAATGCCCCTCATTCCTGAGGGCGGAGGTCATCATGCAGGGGGATCCGGGGGATGGGGTCAGCCCCCTTGCCACTCCCAGGTTCCCACCTTGAAGAGCCGGAAAGCTGCTAACCAGCAGCCTCGGCTCTGCTCATCCTCGCTGCAGAAGACCCGAAGCCCCTTGTGGCCATTTCGGAGCTTGTTGGGCTGTAGGAAGAGGAAACTGGCCGGTCTCCTGTCTGCCATTAGGACCAGATGTCTGTCTCCGAGGGGCAGGGCAGGGTGCAGGGAGAGGCATCTGGGTGTCCCAGATGGAGCTCAGAAGCCCTAGGTGGGATCCTGGGCCCTGAGCAGCTCCCATTCCCTCCAAGGCTGGGCCGGGGTCTTTACCTTGATACAGAAGCCGAAGTCGGTGGGCATCCCGTACAGCTTGTGGCCCTGGGTCACCACATACACATTGGACTCATTCACATCTGCTATATACTGCAGGTGCCTCGGATCCTAGGCAGCATTGGTAGGAGGGACTTGTCACAGGCAGCCCCTGTCCCCCTACTGTTGTCCCCATAAGGCAGCCGGGGAGATTCCAGAGAGGAGCAGAGAAACGCCCCAGGTCCCTCAGCAAACAGAAGCAGAACCAGGACTCAATCTCAATCTTCACCTGCCTTTCCCACTGCTAACTCCCGGGGTAGGTGAGCTAGGAAGGAAAGAGGAGCAGCGGAGGGTCCCGGGGCCCAGGGGGAGAAAGATCTAGGCGTTCCAATGAGGGAAGAGACAGCTCCTAGAAAGAATGGGATATCCCAAGGGCTGAGGCTGTCAACCCTCAAGACTTCACCTTGGAGGTGCCCTTGGTGGAGTAGTAGAGGCCAGACCGGCGCAAGAAGCAGAAGAAGCGTTTCCAAAGCTTCCGTCCTGACCCCCGGAGCTGCAGAAAGCCCTGGATCTCTGGGAAGCTGCCTGCGTTCAGGAAGTTCTAGGCCAGAAGAGAGCAAGAAGAGGATGAGAGGCCAAAAGGGAGACACACACACACACACAGGCCTTCGGGAGAAAAGATATGCCACATATATTTATTGTCCCATTTCACAGAAAAAGAAACTGATGGTCAGCCAGGAAAAGTGACTTGTCCAGTCACTGAGCACTACACTAGACTCTCCACCACTTAGAGGGGAGGCAAAATGCTTCAGGGCCAAAAAAGCAATAGGGGATCCTGGGGTTTCATGAATATGCCATGGGATGGGGGTGTCCCTTCACCTGGATGAGGTCTTCGTGGGATATGCCTGTCTGTGTATCCACACAGCTGGACACCATCTTTTCTGGGAACAGGGAGTTCTGAGGGGAAAGGAGTCAGGAGTCAGGGATCAAGGGCCCAGGTTGGAGATCAGGGTGTCCTGGTGCCCAAACCCCAATCACACATACTCACTGGAGAGCTCTTGAACAGTTCATACTTGGCGAAGTTCTTCCGGAAGACAAAGCGGCTGTCTCCACCAATGGGCCAGGCAGCCTGCACTTCCACCACGGACTCATGGTCCTCCAAGCCACGCTCTGGGGTCAAGGGCAAACAGCAGGGGTCGGCAGAGACCAGAGAGGCACCTGCCTAGCTCAAGAGGCGAAGCATCGCCTCCCTGCCCGGATAGCCCCCTGCACCCCAACTCACCCAGTGCTAGGTGGGGGTGGCACTCCACCAGCCCCCAGTTTTCATCGCTCAGGGCATGAGCTCGCTGCACCAGCATTTCACACACATAGCGGGCCGTGGCGCCCGCCGCCACCTCCACAGACCGGCAGGCCCCATCCTCGCTGTACACCTTTACCACCTGCAACCCAGGACTCGCCAATAGCTCGAGGAAGGGCAAGGGTGGTTATTTCCCTTCCCCTGTCTGCTATACCCTTGGGGAGTCCTGAGCAAATCTCCCCACCTCCACAGGAGTGGCATCATATCCACCCCAGTCCCACAGCACCCCATATCCCTGCCTTCTCGCTCCCAACACAACTCACATGGGGGCAGCTGGCGTCTCGAGGGAGCAGCCTCCTTGCACTGGAGGACCCCCCAAGAATGGGCGTCTGTGAAGGAGGACTGCAAAGCTCGGGGAAGGGGTTGGGGATGGAGGGTAGAGACGTTGCCCGCAGTTCCTCCTCTCGAAGAAGATTCCTGTGGCCCAAGGTAGGGGGGCAGAGAATTTGCTGACTGCAAGCTTCTGTCTTACCCGGCACTGACCGCTCCCCCCTCAACCACCACCAGCCCCTCCTCAGCTCCATCGCCCAATGGTACCTGCTGGTCGGAACGGGCAGAGGCTGGGACCTCTTCACCTCCCCAGGCAGAGGGCCATCGGGAGGTGGGGGAGTCCCAGGAGGGGTCCCAGGAGCCAGATACAGGTCTTCTGGGGAGCTGCTGAGATGAAGTGGGGACAGACCCAGCTCCATAACATCTGAGGGAGAAGAGGGGGCTGAAAGCAGCTGTTCTGGTGCTCTTGTCCCGCGGAGAGGGGCCAAGAGGACCCAGACTTCCTGGCTTCACACAGCTGCCAAGGTGCCCCTCAGAGGTGACACAGAACCGTGTCACTCCCCCTCTAGCTGGAGTTTCCCTGCAGCCTCCAGGGAAGGGTAGTGTGAGCCCGTTTGCAAAAGGGGACACCAAGTCCCTGAGAAGGAAGCATTCTTGCCCCCATCACAGGTGAGTCAGGGAGTGGAACTCAGTGTTTGGACTCCAAGCCCAGTGCCCTTCTGTCAGCACCACGTCACCCACGAGAAGAGCTAAGAGGGTCCCCCCACCACAAGCCCGGCAGGGGCAACAGACTCCGTGCACCCCAGACTGTTCGAGCCTGACTCTCTGTCTCTCTGTCTCCGAGCATGCCCTGAGCATGGAGCACCCACTCCTCTGGGCTCTGCCCCGGGTTTTCCCAGTGCTTCATTGCCAGACCGAGTTGCCAGAGCCTGTTGTGGCAACGCCTGCCCAAGTGCTGAGTGATGCACAGAAGGGGAGAAGGAAATGGGAAAGGACAGGAACCCGGAGAGCAGGAAGCAGGCTCAGCTGCAGTGAGAAGGACAGGACTAGCCTGGGGGCCCTTGCCCCAGCAGCCCCCAAACCATGTGTGCCCTCTCCAGATTCCTCTTTCTGCCCAATTTTCTCTAAGCCCCAATGCCAGGGCTACCACCTCCTCCTCCAAGCAGCCTTCCTGGATTTTCCACCTTCAGACAGAAGGGCTCCCTCTCTGCACTATGCTGGGAACTCTGCGCCAATTCAGCGCACCTGTCTTATCCACCCACTGGCCTGGAGCCACCCAGCACCCCCAGGCAGGGCCAGGGTCCTACCCACGTCCTACCACCCACAGGTGCTACATAGGCAGCTACAACAGGTAAGGACAGGAGAGCTGAGACAAAGATGCCCACCGGGGACAGAGGCAGCACAGGCCCCTCCTCCACAGGAAGCAGGACCCCTCCTGCCGGGCTAGAACCTGGGAGGCCCTGGGAGAACCTGAGACCTAGGCCAGTGCTGTTAGGCTGACAGCAGCGCCTGGCTTTGACCCTCCAGAATGGGGCAGGTCCCTAACCTTTAAGTGAGGGGGTTTGGGGGACAGGTGAGTCAGGGTGGGGCGGGACAGTACAGCCTGGGGCTCTCTATTCAAAACTTGACTCATCTGCACGACTTCCTGACTTAGAAGAAACACAAACAGGCCTCTCTACCACCTCCCAGGCTGGGAGCAATGGGGGAAATGCAGGACAGGGACAGCCTGGGGAAGAAGGGGAGAAGGAGGATGTGGGGTCTGCAGCTCCCCTTATATCATTTTCCCCTCCCCACCCTTGGCCCACCTCCAGCACAGGCTGGACCACAATGTGCCACCTCCCAGCCTGAGCCCCCTCGCCCAAGGAGAGAAAAAAGGCCTGGCCTGGATTCAAAGGCCCAGCTGGAGCAGAGCCGACCTCCCAGTGATGCCCTCACTCACCCAAAGAAACCACGCTGTGCTCCTATCCTGTCTGGAGCCTACTAGCTTTCATTCTGCTGTCGCCCATCCCTAGCACCCAGGCCTCAGTGGGCCCAGAGGACTCATTTACATCCACCCTGGGGAGTGAGGTCCTCTCAACACAGTCTCTGGGGTGTCCTGGCCAGAGGGGGACTACAGGAGAAAGGACTAGCAAGGTACTCAAGAGACAGACACAGACCCGCAGACGAAGAAATGCCAAGAGGGCAAGGCAGGGAGAGCGCTCAGCAGGCTCAGGGTCCCGCAGGGGAATGGCAAGACACCCACCAGTGAACATCAACAAGACATGTCCCTGCTCCCATCCTGTCTACCCTCTGGCCACCAGCCCTGGTGACCTCACTCCAGGGAGATTAGAGGGCTGCAGGGAAGCCAGAGAGGAAGCCAGAGACCAAAACACAGGTCCTACTCGGTCCCAGAGGGTAGAGGAATCAGGGCAGAGTTTGCCCAGGGAGATGGGAGGAGACTTAAATCAGAATCAGATTAGAGTCTGGCCTCGGGGGACTGGAGGGCCACTGAAGACTTGGGTTTGGCCTTTTGATCCCTCCACCTTGCCTTCCAGACCCTTCTAAAGCTAAGAGAAGAGTGGGGCAATTAAAACCATACAAATGGGATGAGACCAGAACGGGAGCTCCGGGAAACACCCTCCCAAGAGACCTGAACCTTTTAAACGGGGACCCTAGGAAAGCTTCTGTGGAAGAAACCGACCCCCAAAATCTATCAGCCCCCTCAACAATACAGCTCCCAGTCGTGGCTACCCCAACGGCCTCTCCCACCCCGCGGCTCCGGCCCCACCCTCCTTCCCGCCCTCCCAGCCTCCTGCCTCCTTGTTTACTTCCTGAATCTCGCCCCACCTGGCTGGCCCAAGGGCGGGTAGCAGGGCCCAGTATTAAGGGCCCATAGAAAAACAAGGCCACCTCCGTCGCCAGCCAGGGGAGGGGGAGGGACTAGCAGGGCCGAGGCCCGGGCGGGGGATCAGCAGGTGGCGGGAAGACCCCGGTCGGGCCTCGCACTCCACGCCCCGCCCCCATCGGGATTTATTGAGGGGGGGTGGGGGTGGAAGGTCCAACCTTCCGGGGAGTTCTGAGCTTTCAGGGCCCAGGTGAGGAGGCGGGAAACCCCTAAGGTGACCCGAAGTTGGGAGGAGAGCCCAGGACCCTGAGGCCCCGCCCACTCCTTAACTCTAGAAAAAAACTCCCAATGGGAAAAGGGGGGTAAGCATTCTTAAAGTTTAATTTGGGAAGAATGCTAGATTGTGTCTGTGGAGTTAATCATTACAGACTGCTTGCCTTCTTGGAGGGCTCCCCCAGCACGACCGGGGAGAGAGGGGAGAGCAGTCTAGGACAGGTCGACCATGAGGGGCCATTCTTGAGGGGCAGTAGGATTGGGAGGCCTTCCAAGGGCGGACAGGTGCATTCTCCATCCCCGCCGTGTCAGGGAGATCCAGACTCGGGTCTTTCTCCAAACTCCGACCCCTGCCCCCCAAAACGCACACACGGTTTCCCTAGTCCCCGCTGCGCCGCAGTCCCCCAGCAACCCGCCAATAGCCTTGGAGCCTTCATTCCGACGCCAGGAGGGACCCCGGGGCCTGCCCCGCCCCCACCTTCCCTTCCTAGGGCAGGACCCTGTGGTCTGATCAGGCAAACAATCCGGAGACCGAACTCTAACAATTTAGGGGATCCCTCTCCTAGGCTGCCCTCCAAATTGGAGGGTGCCCCCCCCCCGCCCCCCGAGCGGAGATGTCAGTTTTTGGTAGAGCCTTGGGAAAAGCTCAAATGGGTAACCTCAAACTGGGCCAGGAATGCCTTGCGACAGCCATCGGTGTTCGGGGCCCCCCTCCTAGCCCTCTTTCTGGGAAGGTGGGGAGGGGCTAGTTTCAGCGGGAAAGCCGCGTCTCCCGGAGGAGAGGATCGGAGAGCTTCCTTCCCCATACCCATCAGCTGCTTTGTCCGGGCGCCACCGGACGGAGGTGGGCTACAAGGAGGAAAGGAAGGAATAAGGAGGACAGGAGATGAGAATAGAGAAAGACTGAGGGCAGATGGTGAGGAACGGCAGGGATATGGGAGATTGGAGAAAAAGAGAAAGCGAGGCGGCCAGAGCAACACAGCAGAAGGCTGCTCAATCTTTCCATATTGATCCCGGACCTGCGGAGGCTCCCCACCCTCAAGATGAAATGCCCGTTGGGTCCTTACCTGGACCCTGGGCGTAGGAACACTTGGCTGGGGCCACCGGTCTAGGGAGGGAGACGCCAGGCACTTAACTACCTGTCCCCCTCCTGCCCCCGCCCTTGGCCTGACATCACTGAGGGGGGGAAGGGGAGGGGGGAGTCAGGCGGCCGCCCGTCCGCCCATCTGGGCAAGCTGCCAGCTCCTGGCCCTGACACGGGCACAGCCTGGGGCCCTGGTGCGGCTCCCTGGGGGAGGGAGCAGGTTGTCAGCTGGGACCGATTTTGGTCACCTTACCAGGAGGAGCCCCAACAGAAGCAGCAGGACGCCGGATCCGAAGTCTGGTTCTGTCTTGGGACTCCGATACCTGGACTTGATTTCAAATCAGTCTTTCTTCTCTACAGGTGGTAGGAGGGTGTCCCGACTTTGGACATAGAAGTGAGGGTTGGCGGGGAGGGAGAGCCTTGTGTGTCCAAGCTCCTGGCCCAAGGAAACAAATTATCTTGGGCAGGTGGGGGCGGGGCCTGGGGGAGAAACCCGAGAGGAGGAACCAGAGGAGGAGGGGCGGGACTCACTGACACTACGCCGGCCGGGATTGTTTTTGCCCTTCTTAGCCCGGTGGCAGGTGCCAGGGAGAGGCGGGGAAGACAGTCGAGCTGAGCAGCCTAGAGAGCGAAGATCTAGAGTCCTGACGTGGGAGCGAGGAACTGGGGGTTGGAAGGTAAGGGGAAATGGTCAGCTTTCCCCATACTTCTCACCAAATCGGGTCTGCTCATTGGCCAAGCGAGGGGGGCTTGTCTGGGCCTCTGTGTCGCACCTGATGGGGCAAAGAGCACTCAGCAAAAGAGAAAAGCCGGCCAGAATGCTGTTCAGGAACAGGGGCTGCCCCTTGACCTCCAGCCACAGTCTGGCCACCAGGCCTGCACCTTGGCCCTCAGAGGCACCAAGGGGGATGGTTTCCCTTCTTTGCAAAGTCCAGGGTCTCAGCTTCTTCTGAAATCCAAAGGGTTAGGCAGGGGTCTCATGGTGGGAGGAATGATCTAGGGTAAGCTCTGGCCAGGTGCCAGGGGACTCCTCTTTGAGCGATCACTTTTGCTCTCTCCTCCAGCATTAGGCAAACACAAGGGTCAGGGAGAGGGCCTGGAAAGCCACAGATCAAAGGCAGTGGCCACCTCCCAACCTCAAGTGGGTGACAGTTGGGTAAACAAACAGTCCTTAGGGTCATAAGAGGTCTGTCCTGGGGGACCAGAAAGAGTGGCTGGAACCTCAACTTTCTCCAAACAGAGTTTTCCTAGAAAAACCAGTATGAGTGGAGGAAGCAAAGAAGTGGGGGAAGGGGCAAGGTCACCTGGGCCATGGAACAGCAGCTTGTGCAAAGCACAGTAGATGATTCACTGGAAGATTCCTTCCTTCATTCAATAATATTTGTTAAGTACCTACTATCAGCCAACCCCATGCATGGTACTGGGGAAAAAAGCAGGGAGCAGCAAAAACAGACCCTGCCCTTATCCTCATGTAGCCCAACTGGGGAGACTGATGTCAATAGAAGAATCCCACAAGGGGCGCCTGGGTGACTCAGTAAGTTAAGTGACCGACTCTTGAAATGACCAACTCAGGTCATGATCTCAGAGTTGTGAGATCAAGCCCCATATTGGACTCCATGCTGGGTGTGGAGATTAAGATTCTCCCATTCTCAGGGCACCTGGGTGGCTCAGTTGTTAAATGTCTGCCTTTGGCTTGGGTCATAGTTCCGGGGTCCTGGGATGGAGCCCCAAGTCGGGCTCCCTGCCCTGAAGGAATACTGTTCTCCCTCTCCCACTCCCCCAGCTTGTGTTTCCTCTCTTGCGTGTCTCTCTCTGTCAAATAAATAAAATAGTATCTTTTTTAAAAAAGGTTTTATTTATTTTTTTGACAGAGAGAGAGATCACAAATAGGCAGAGAGGCAGGCAGAGAAAGAGGAAGAAGCAGGCTCCTTGCTGATCAGAGAGCCAGTTGTGGGACTCGATCCCGGGACCCTGAGATCATGACCTGAGCTGAAAGCAGATGCTTTAACCCACTGAGCCATCTAGGCACCCCAATGAACAGAATTTTTTTTTAAAAAGATTTTATTTATTTATTTGACAGAGAGAAACAGGGCAAGAGAGGGAACAGAAGCAGGGGGAGTGAGAGAGGGAGAAGCAGGCCTCCCGCGGAGCAGAGAGCCCAATGTGGGGCTTGATCCCAGGTCTCCGGGATCATGACCTGAGCCGAAGGTAGTCGCTTAACCAACTGAGCCATCCAGGCGCCCCCCAATGAACAGAATCTTAAAAAAAAAAAAAATTCTCTCATTCTCACTCTTCTTCTGCCCCTCCCCCTCTCTAAAAAAAAAATCACAAAACTAAGAAATGACAGGTGACCAGTATGCTGGGAGAATGACTCACCCAACAAGCTGGGGAAGCCTTCTCTGTGGAAGTGAGGAGCGAGCAGAGGGGAAACTGGAGCAGGGAGAAGAGTGAGATTGGTGGGTGGGAATGGGGTGGGGGGTTACCATTCACGATGAGGAAACAAGTGACAAAGCGCTTAGTGGGAGGGGACACGGCATGCCAAGGCACAGGGGGGTTGAGGAGATGGAAGGAGAGGAGGCCACACAGTTCAAGCGGGTGTGGAGAAAGGCAAGTCCACCTACCTCCACATCTCCCTAGGCTTGTATAAAAAACAGATCTCTGAGCCCCTCCCCACCTGTTGAATCTCAGTCTCTGGGGCCAAGACCCAGGAATGTTTGGTATTGACAAGCCCTCAGGTAGTTAAACCAGGTTTCGGAGCCATCCATCCTGTCTGTCCAGACGGGCAACTATGGGTCGAGGCCAGACCCTGCAGTGTCTCTCCAGGCTTAAGGAGAAGCACAGAGAGGCAGGCAGATTTATACTTTGAAAAGATCACGCTGGATGTTGAAGGATGGGGTTAGAGAGGGAAGCCAGACTCAGAAGGCTGAGTGCTATAGGAGTCCAATTATATGGCTTTCGGAAGAGGGTGGGACTATAAGGAGAGAAGACAGATCTGGGGGAGGAGGGAGACAGGTTGATGGCAAAGAGCACAGGGACTCCTGAGGAGGTGATGGAGCTGTTCTGTATATTGGTCGTGGTGGTAGATACACAACTGGGTTAGGACTCCCAGAAACGTACACTCAAGAGGGCGAATTTTACTGTGTACCAGTTATATCTGAACTTTTTAACAGATTTTACTTATTTATTTGAGAGAGAGAGAGCATGAGAGAGAGAAAGACCATGAGCCAGGGGGGAGGGTTAGAGAGAAAAGCAGACAACCCCCTGAGCAGGGAGCCCAATGTGGGACTGGATCCCAGGACCCTGTGATCATGACCTGAGCTGAAGGCCGATGTTTAACCAACTGAGCCAACCAGGCATCCATATCTGAACTTTTAAATAAAAAAAGAAACAACAGAAAAGAATAGGTTTATAGCTCAATAGAATAGAATCAAAAGTCAAATACAAACCCTTATATTTCTGGCCCATTTTTTAAAAAAATTTTTTTTTATTTACTTATTTTAGGGGGAGAAGGGCAGAGAGAGAGTTTTTTTTTTTTTTAAGATTTTACTTATTTATTTGACAGAGAGAGATCACAAGCGGGCAGAGAGGCAGGCAGAGAGAAAGGAGGAAGCAGGTTCCCTGCAGAGCAGAGAGCCCGATTCTGGCCTCGATCTCAGGACCCTGAGATCATGACCTGAGCAGAAGGCAGAGGCTTTAACCCACTGAGCCACCCAGACGCCC
>PITA01029282.1:0-18109 GCA_004023965.1 Spilogale gracilis | reverse complement strand
TCTGCGACCCATCCCCCTACACACACACACACACACACACACACACACACACACACACACGCAGTGCTAACCCCAGGCGGACCTGGGACCTTCCGCTCTTTTTGGCTCCCCTCAAAGACTCTCACGCCTCCACTTTTGAGAATAATAAGGTAGTCGTTCCAAACCGGTGAGTATTTATTAGTGGTACTATTAGTATTAGTTCGAGTTTGATTTTAGTTTTATTACTACTTCCTCCAACATTACCGCTAAGATACAGAGGCTAAAAGTTGATCATGGTTCCCTCTACCGCCCCTCTCCCCTGGCAGGGCTTGGGGAGACTGGTGCCAGTGCCCCAGCTCGGGCAAAGGCGCCTTGTGGTGAGCGTTCAACATACCGCAGGGTGCTTGTCGGGGAGAGTGATGTGCGGTTGAGCAGACTCCTGCGCGGCTCATTTCCCGACGACACTGCAAACCGGATCTCAGGGACATCTTTACAATATTTAATTGCCACTAGGATAGTGGTGTGATTTCAGTTATGTGAAAAAGGCGCATTCTAGATTCCGTCTCTCCGAAGACAGGTCCACCCACCCACCTGCACTCATTTCTGATAGGTGGCACAGGATGCAAGTCTGAAAGTAATTTTGAATTGCTGCCCCCAGGAACAGAGATCCTTCAATCTCTGGACCCCAGGCTTGTCCTGGTGGCCTGGCCTGTAGGAGGTTGCTCGCCATATATTCCCCTCTAGGCCTAAAGGACAGTTCCTTTCTTCCGGGCCAGGAACCCCACATCCTTCCCGGTTCAGGCAACCAAGCCTCATCTTTCACCCAGCACTGAATAGTCCTTGGTAAGTCACTGAATAGTCCTTTTACCCTTATTTGTAATCGGGGGAAGGGCGCTTGCACAACCCTGAACTCTTTGGCCTTAGCATTACCCATCAAGTCTTCTCTATTTCTAATTTCTTCAACACCTGGTTCTGGACTTCCCAATCTGCGTCACCAACCATGGCAGTCCCGAGGGAGTCATGCAGTGGGGTCCAAGAGATAGTAGGTGTGGAGGAAGAAAGCTCTCGAATTTGCACCAAACTGACAAAAAAAAAAAAAAAAGGCCAGGACCTCAGATTTCTGAGCTTGGGTAAGTGAGTACCAAGTGCATTGATGGAACAGGCAGGAGAAGGAAGGGGCACCTCGGAGGGAGCATTCAGTTCTCGGGATTCCCAGCTCTCTCCAGTAGACAGGAAGGTCCCACTGTCCTCTCTCCCTGGAGATTCTAGAGCTTGGGAGCCAGTGGAGAGCTGTGTACTGAGCCAGAGCAGAGAGACTGAAGGAGGCACACGTGGACCCAACCAGCACAGTCTGAGGGAGCAGCAACGATCCTCTACCCTCCGTTACCCAACCAAAGATCATCCAACAGCTCTTAGTCAACCTGTCAGAATGTGTCAATTAGGAGAGCCTAAGCCATGTGCTCTGGGCTCTCTGGACAGAGTGAGGGGTGCCAGCAAGAATTATCCCTGGAAAAAGAAAACCCAGGTTCAAAAGAGGTGAGTACTCTCCCCTCCTTAAAGGCACTGAGAACATCGTGCAGTCTTGGACTCTGGGAGCCTGGGAAGGCCACAGGGACAGGGAAGAGGACAGTCAGTGCTCTGGCAGGAGGTGGACAGGATGGAACTATTTGGAAGACTGAGCCTGTTCCTGACTGTGCAGAGTGGAAGAGGGAGGTTTGAGTTTGGGTGGGTGCACAGAGAGAGGAGCTCTGCAAAGGCTCCCAGCAGAGAACTGAGCAAACACAGGATGCGGTGTGTTCCGCAGGGAGTGCCCTGCGCACTGCCCCCCCCCCCCCGTTAGTTCTCTCCAGGTAGTTTGGAACCTGTTAGCCTCTGATCTAGATTTTCATTGCCTGGATTTCAAGTCTGGCGCTGGAAACCAAAAACATTGGTTTCTAGACCTGAGAACTACAGCATCCATAACCTAGTGCACCCCAAAGACCAGGGGAAGGGACTAAAACCATTTTTTTCTTCTGCAGGAGAGGAGTCCACATGCACACTCAGAGAAAAGCAAATGAAGTCAGCGGTGGCACCGTGAGCACTGGTTCCCAACTGCCCTATCAGAGACATCACCCCACCTCTGCTGGTAGAGCTCTGGACTCTGGCAAGGAGGGGCTAGGAGGCGTCTTTCGGGAGAGCATCTTCTGTTCTTTGCCCTGGGTGAAGGCGGTTGGGGTTGGAGGAGATGTTTGCAGGATTTAGCCCAGGAGTTCTTCATGGTGCCAGAGCCCCGCCGGCCCTCAGCTCACATTCCATACCTCCCTCCCACTCCACCCCTCCAGCAGTCAGCTGCCTGCTGCGGGGACCACACTGCGCTAGCCACCGCCTGCTCCCATCCCGACCCCCAAAAAGCTTACAGTTTGTCGCCCCCTGTCGGCCTCCGTCTGGACTCTGCAGGTTCCCGCGGCGCGCTGGGCTGGGGGCGAGGTAGTCCAAAGGTGGGATTGTCGGAGAAAAGGAAGGAAAGGAACGTCTCTGCCACTTCCCTTGGACGCAGCTTGGTGCCCTGCACGACCAGGGACGGCAGCATGGCCGGCGCTGAGCATGCAGAGGTAAAAGGAAAAGGAAATGTCTCGGTTCCGTGTGTCTGTGTGTGCCGGGCTGGGTCTGGCTGAGTTGTTTGGAGCGCCCTGGGCGCAGCTGGCTACCCAGTGAAGAACGGCTCTCCGGGGCGCGGGAGCGGGCAAGCTTAGGGCGCGTGCCGGGACCTGTGATTTGACGGGTCCAGTTCGGGCTGGACGCCCTGAAGGACGGGTTCAAGGGTCCCCGAAAGGCTTTGGGATTTCCCAAAGCAGAGAAAGGAGAGGCAGACTCCGTGCCAAAATCGGGAGTTCACGAAGAGGCAGGAAAAGAGCGCCTGCCCCCACCCCTCCAGCTTGGAAGCTGGCGGCGGCGGGAAGGGTCGTTCAGGGTCCTTCTTGGAGTGACGGTCACGCCTACTTTATGTTTCCTGCGTCGCTTTAATTTTTGGTGGGACTCTTTCAGGGAGCCATGTGGGTGCAAACGAAACGTGCCAGTCGCAATAGGCCAGGGTGCTCCCGGGAACCCTGTATTTCATAGTGTTCGGGAGAAACCTAAACACGCCTATGAAAGCCCGACTCGGGTCCCGCTGGGCTAACCCGAGGGCGGGAAACGCAGGCAGCATCCCAGGAGGGCCCTGGGCAGAGCCTGGGCCTACCGACCATTGGCGTAGCCAGCAGCCTCCCGCCAGGAACGCAGAATCAGCGCAGGCTCCCAGGGAACAGGGTCAGAATCCCGGATCTTCCTTCCGACAGCCGCGCCTCGGGCCTGCGGAGCCCACAGTTGCTCCCGCCTGCGTTCTGGTTCCGCCCAGCCCTCGAGTTTTTCTCTATGATTTTAAGAGCTCTGTCAAACCGAATCTCTTAATTTTCCTGTTTCAAAAAAGTAGCTCAGGCTATAAATGCACTTTATGCACCAGGTTATATCGCGCTCCCCCCCCCCACATGCAGAGTTGCCAAGGAGATCCCACGTATTATACTTAAAACATACTAATGGTAAGAAATGGCTAGCTGCAGGGAGACACATGGGAGGAAGAGCTGATCCCCGCCCAAAGAGGGAATCGCAATCCCTCCGCAAACTCGTGAACAGAAAACTAGCTCGTCGGGAACCGGGAACGTGAGCTAAAGGCAACGAAATGCCAGTGGCCGCGGTAGTGGAGGAGGGGGGGGCGGAACAGGAGAAGGGGGACTCAAGGCTGAACCCGCTCCTTTGCGGGTGGTCCCCGCCAAGTGCTGGGCTGGTGCGACCTCCCCACCAAGGGACTCACGGGGAAGTGGGGTAGAGGAGCTGCGCCCTGCACCTGCCGCTCCACATCACAATACACACTCTGCAAAGTCGAAGGGAGGGTGTTGAAAATGGTGCAAATTCACATTAAAATAAGAGCCCCAAGATGAAGAAATACCGTCTTCGACCCCGGTCCAGCCCTTTGTTTCCATTCTGCCTGCTGGTGACCAAGGTGGGCTCAAAGCTCTTTGCCACGTCTCGCGTTTTATTTGCTACCCTGGAAATGTTTATTATCGAAAGCCTGGCTAGTAGGCAGTGCCGGGATCCGGGCCGGGCGAGGTGGGGAGGGGGAGTCATATCTGCCTACCCTGGCTGCTGTTGGAAATGCAGGAGGAGAGAAACAAAGAAAAAATGTTGTCACTTTTCTAAAATGAAAAAATAGATGAGTATTTTCCGCGTGAATAACAAAACAGTCTCTGATTCCGTTCAAAGGGGTAGGAGAAAAATCGAAAAGCATCTGCCGTAAAACTCCCACAAGAAATAAATACAGATAAATTGAGCGTGGCAAATGAAGATCTAAGATACTTTCTATCCTGTGATGCAGGAATCTAACTACTACATTTGTAGCATTCCTTTTGGAATAAAAACATTTTAAATGTCACATTTGGGTGATAAAAATAAACTATGGGAAAACCTTTCCATTTGCAGGAAGCAATGGTTTTTTTGAACCTTCTGCAGGAGCAGCGTCCTTGTCATTCTTGCTTGTGTTCAAATAGGTACCAAATCCAGGGTTTCCTTTATTCTTAAATCTCCCTTTTTTCCCCTGGCCATGGTCATGCCAGATAAGCTTCAACATCCGTTATAAAATGACCTATACTATTTAATTAAATTTATTTCATTTTATTCCATCAACATAAAAGCCTACACAGGGCTTCAGGCTCTGGTCAAAATATCACCTTTGCAGCGAGCTCTCAGAAGTGTTTATGTGACAGTGCTCAAAGTCTAAACAGCAATATTAAAGTGGAAATATTTGGGAAACTTTAAATGTCCATGGGGCATATCTTCTGTAGAGTATGGGTACTTGGAAAAGGAGAGATCCAGGAGTAGCCACAAGGGTAGAAAAGATAGAAGTGACAGTTTTGAAGGGAAGTGAGAAAGCGAAGTGATGGCATGCCTGCCTACAAGAGGACTTGAGTAGGCAGCAGTGGGCAAGGGTTTCCTGCTGCCTAGAGGATGCCCCGCTAAATCAGACATGTTCTGCTGCAAATACTGACACATCTGAGACGTTCATACTGACCAGCCTAATTGGAACCAGCTTGAAGTGAGCTGCCCTTGAATGCTTTGGAAATTTCTCATCTTTCGTGGACAGAGAACCTGGATATGAATGAGGCTGTGGAAACTGAGCGACAAGAGGAGAGCCCTTTTTCTTGAATTAAAGACAATGCCCAGCCAGTCTGATTTACCTGAATTGATCAGTCTTCAGTGTGTGTGTGTGTGTGTGTGTGTGTGTGTGTGTGTGTGTGTAATTCAAGCACTGGAAACTGAGGAATGAAGAGGTTTTGCAGAATGATTCCTGTAATAATAAGTTGGGCACAAAAGAGAAAAGAATGCTGAAACCTGCTGTCAGATGATTCTCAACTTCCCCTCCGACACATGGACATTGAAGCAGGAGTACTGTCCCCATTCTCTTTACCTATTTTTTGCATGCTAAAAAATTATCATTCATAGTTAGATGTTATTGGCTTTAGTTTTTGTATCTTCTGTGCTGTTTAGAAACGTTGCTATTTTGGAATAAAAGCTTTGTTCCCTGGTTGTAGGTTTGTCTGTAGCTATAAGCTCAGAAGTCTTGAAGGCCTCTAGAAGTATGATCTCCACATTCATTTAATTTTTCATATGCATATTCTAATGTTATTTCTCCCCACAATGCCACTCCAATAATTTGCCTTGTCAGGAATCAAGTGTCCCTTATGATGAGCTTTCTTTCAGGCACAAATGGGATTTTTACTTGTTAAGTTACTTGTAACTTTTTACTGCTAATCATTGTTTGATATAACTTTTTCTGTCTAATTGCTGCACTATCCCAATGCCTGCTACACACACACACACACACACACACACACACACACACACACACACAATATGTCCGCAGCTTGGTGATGGTTTTGATTTTCTCCCCCCCCTCCCCCTTGTGTATGGGCTATGGAGTTTTATTGAAGACCCGTAATGCCTCCGGTTTTGATTTAGTGTTTTGGAGTTTGTGATCTCATTGCCCGGTATGGAAAATATTAGACAGGGTCTGCAGATTGTATGCAGGAAAAGACCCGCATCACCATCATGAGCTGAGTGCTCGTCCCCGGTGCTGCCATAAGCTGACTGCACAGCCGACTGAAATCAAGGTTCAGTTTTTATGTCTTTGGGTGAAGACCATTTGAACCAGTCCCACTTATGCAAAAAGGGTTCTTGAAGACACTGCTTCTCCAGGAGGCTGCGCATTGGGGGGGGGGGAGGGCTTTAGAACATTTGGTGTGTCCCACCCCCAGAGAGTCTGGTTCATTGTTGGGGTGCAGCCTGGGTGCCAGAATTTTGAAGAGCTGCCCAGTTGACTCAAATGTACATTAAAGTTTTGGAATCTCTGTCTTAAGGAAGGGACTATAGAATGTGATTCTTCTTGCTTTGTCACTGTTTTCTGGGATCATGACACATGAAAACATGTTTAAATCCACGTCTAAAACATCCATCCTGTGCATTTTTATATGGTGTAACTCTGGCTTTTGGAAACAGCTGAAAAATAAGGCTGCTGCCATCTCAGACGGTTTGTTGCTCTAGGTCTGCTGTTTTTTAAAACAAGAACCCTCTGTCTCCCTGTCCCATACAGGTGATCACAGGCTCCTGGTTAAATGTAACCATCTGCACAGTGGACTAGGGGAGGGGGCAGTTGACAGCCGTGCCTGTTGAAAAAGGTGGACTTTGAGAGAGGTGGAAAGGAATCAAAAATGTTGCCCCAAAGGGAGTCAGAATAATTGCATTGTCCAAGGAGGTGGAGGTTGAGCTAGACTTTTAACATTGTTAAGTAACAACATGTTACTTAACATAGCAAGGTAGGCAAAACCCTCAAGCTTCTGGTAATATCTAAGAAACACTGAGTCTTCGTTTCATGTTGGTTTTTTTTTTTTTTTTTAATGATCTTTGCTCTTATGCTTAGCATTATTTGCCGTGCATTTAGGGTAGGACAAATTCTTTACAAAAGCTCCAGCGCTGTTGCATTTTAGATCTCAGGGCTGCTTTCCCACAAGATTGCTGTCTTGGGAATAACAGTAGAAATGTCAATATCATGAGGGGAGGGTAGAAAGAGAAGGAGGGAGGGAAGAGGTAAGAGAGAGAAGAAGGAATACTTCATGTGTTTTCTTTTAAGTCTCAGAAATCAATTAAAAGAAAACTTCTCATTTTTAACCTCACATTAGTAATAAACGTTAAGATTTAACCTGCTTTATTTGATTCAATTTTTGTTTTATAAGCTTACACATATATCAAAATATAAATTGCATTTCATTTTTAAACAAGGTCCAAGAAAATCTGAAAGTAAGTCCCTTGCTGCAGTATCTAAATGTCTTTGACTGTTAAAGTGCAGATTTTAACGAGCCTTTCTAGCTATACATTTTTGTTTCTAAGCCACTGCTACAACTAAAAGAACAAGTACACTAATTCTTGTGGGGCTTTTTGGTCCTTTTTTTTTCTAAATCTTACGCTGACACCTCTTGAAGAGACCTTAAAATGATGTTTTACAAAGTATCAATCTTATAAAAAGTTTATTATATTCATCTACTTTAATAAGATTATTGTGTTTATACTGTATTCTAGGTAATGTTAAAATAATTAAAGATACATAAAAATGAATCATAATAGGAACAATACAAACTAAAATGCCCTTAAAAGGATCCAGCATTCCTCAGCAACAACCAGAAGCTTAAAGGTTAGAGGATTGTAAAAAGGCAGTAACAGATGCTGAACATGGACAGCTACGGGACTGTAGACCCTACGAACGGATACGCTGAGAAAATGAATTTTGACAGGGTTTCTAAGCATTCAGACGTTGGCAAAGTGGATAACTGAATTAATAGCCGTCCAACTGGGAAATACTCAGCACTTGGAATACTGTCTCTTGACAGGCCAGCGGGCGAGATATTTGCTCCCCTGTAATGGGGCAGCAACAGAGGTGCCGTCCATTTCTCTTTTTGTAATAACACCTCTGGTTGAGCCAACACTCTGCTTGGTCTCATGTCTCTTCTGTAATTACATTTCACAAAATACAACCCAGGTCATTTTGAGAGGAGCCGGTCTTTGCATGTGTGGGACATGTGTTCGTGTTTGCAATGTCAGCCAACTGATTTGGGCAGAACGGATCTGGCACTTTCATCTTAGTCTCTCTTTAGACCGGGGCGTAGGTAACTGGAAGAGAGGCAGCCGAACTGGCTGGCGCTTGGAGACCAGCAGAGCTTTAATTTGGATGAATAGCCTTAGGTGTAGTTTGATGGCGGTTTAACGGGCCCCGTAGGCTTGAGGTGCTTCTGTCTTTTTAGGCTGTACTCACTCTGTCCTTCATCACAGAGGGACTGGGGATTTAATTTGATGGCTCTCTGTTCTCACTGTGCCTTTAGAGCTTTTATTTGTGTCTCTAATATTTAAGCTGATGGGAGGGTTGGGGAAATTTATGATCAGATGTGATTAGAGCTACTATTCATGGCAGGATCGTGTGTTTTTAATTGTGGAGTTGGCACGGGGGTCTATACCTCCTCTTTAAGCCTCACTATCTATTGAATCAAAAATGCATGTGCACCTCAAACCCAGAAAATGACCTGGCTACGGAAAGCACAATATTGATGAGTCTGGGCCTTTTATTAGTTCTAAAGTCCCTATGGAATCCAGGCTTTACCACTTACTGAGACCTAACCCCTCCACCACCACTAGTCTCTGAGGACTCACCTATAGGAGAGGGTCAGAGTAAGGGTTAACCACTCCAACCGTGGAAAATGCTTCACAACAGGAGGTGGTAAGCAGTGGCCATTGTTCTCATTACATTATTTGTCCATATTTTGAAGAAACCAATACATTTTTATTTTTGTCTCTTTTATAGGACATCTGTTAGACATGCAGTGGGTGATTTGCTAATAGAAATATTTATAAATCAAGCTGTATTAAATTGTATTTTCAGAAGAAAACAGCTTAAAGCATTTTCCTGAGTTCTGCTCGTTTGCCACATTCTTTTGTGGTTCTGAGGCACGGGCTGGCTCAGGGCACTGTAGTGACACCCACTGGGAGACAGACGGGGGTCTACTGTCAAAGGAAGGCAAGCAACAAAGGTGTCAAATGGCATCTGCAAACTCTCCAGCCTGAGGAAAGTAAGAAGGAAGGAAATCAATAGTTGGCCCAGAGCTTTCCAGTAACATTGGAGAACTGTGGTTTTTGTTGGAGCCCGTTCTTCTGGAAATGCTGGGCCCTGTGCTAACAGGATCCTGGGCCTGTTCTGGCTTTACCAGCTGTAATGTCACTCTCTTCCTTTTGTCAGAGATAAGACCTTTTACTTCTGTGTTTACTTTCTTGCTCTTTTGTCCTGAGTAGAGGGTTTTCCCTTCTTTGTCTGCCTTTTAAACATGTTCTTTCTCCCAGAGGAAGCTCTGGGAACTCTCGTAGGGAACAGGCCTAGCGTCTTAGGAACCAAACCCAAGGTTTTGGTGTGAAGGGGTTGTCTCCCCACAGAGACCCCTGCTGTGATGGCATGTTCCTGGCTGAATGAGAGTGAGGCTTGAGTCCCCTACCTGCCATGAATTACCATTTTCCCCCAGAAATTCACATCTCTCTTGAGTTGTGGCGCTTTTTTTTTGTTTTGTTTTTTTTCCCATGCCCTTAAGTGCTTCAGACCCAAGATTTTGATAATGTGGCATCTTCTCTTCTTAAAACATCAGTACCCTGGAGATACCCAGGCTATTTGTTACTCATACCTTATTCATGGAGGCAGCGCGCTTTAGTTCTGACAGTCTGCCTGTTTATTGTACAACCTGCACTTTGTGTACTCAGCATCAGAGCTGAAGGGAGGCAGGGAAGGCTTTTGTTGCCACGCATCACAGCAAAACTCTCCCCTACCTCCGTTGGGGGCCCTCATCCTGTGGAGGTAGCAATCCCCAAAACACTCAGCAATATACCTCCTGCCAAAAATCCCAACTGAGTCTGACGTATATTACCTCCTTTGCCAATCATGTGTGTTTGTTCCAAAGATGAAGGGTGAAGGTGTGGAGTGAACACCATTGCCACCAAATCACATGAAGACAGAAGTCAGGGTGGTTTCCAACTGCCCCACCATCCTGCTGCCCAACTGAGGGAAGTTCACTAAGCAGGCGACAGTTCTCAGACAAGGGAAATTATCCAGGAAGGAGCTGAGGAATCTCCAGCAGGGTCATCTCAGATTAACACCAAGGCTCTTAGAATCTGAGAAGCAAGAGAAAGGCACTAAGCATGAAGGCATAGGGGTGGGGGGTTCCGGGACAAAGGCAGTGGTTTAAAAATGTGGTCTGGCTCTGTTTCCAATGTATGTAAATTTCTATAATGGAAAAGAACTCCTAGGGTCTCCACAAATCAGAATTAGGGAATATGAACTGTGTTGGTGGGCTTGTACCAGCTCTAAAAAATAGCTTCATTGAGCCAATTAATCATCTAGCTTCGATTACAAGGGAAACTTGTATCTACTGAAAAATAAATGACTTTCAGACCTCAGAAGGGTTGTTAATGGGTACTTCATTTGAGAAAATATAAAGTTCTTTCTACAATTAACACATGGGTGGTAATTCAGGGCTTAGGATGAAGATGTAGTTTTTGTCCCGTATAGACTTTATCTTCTGGTCACCTGTTTCCTAAACTTGGGTATGCATCTCCAGCTAGTGCTTGGCCACGGGACAGAGGGAGCTCCCAGCCACGGGAAAGCACACCCTTCTAAAATGTCAATCTCACCTAATGATTTTGGAAAATAATATTATTTTTATATCAAAACAAGCATGGACCCTATGTATTTAGCAGCATTATTTACAATAACCTAATTATGGAAGCAGCCCAAGTGTCCATTAACTGAAGAATGGATAAAGAAGATGTTGTCTATATATATACAATGGAATATTACTCTGTCCTAAAAAGGACGAAATCTTGCTATTGGTGATGACATAGGTGGAGCTAGAGAGTATAATGCTAAGCAAAATAAGTCAGAGAAAGAAACAAGTACCATATAAGTTCACTCATATGTGGAATTTAAGTAAGAAACAAGGGGTGCCAGAATGGTTCAGTTGGCTGAACATCTACCTTGGGCTCAGGTCATGAATCCAGGGTCCTGGGATTGAGGCCAGAGTTGGGCGCCTTGCTCCATAGGGAGCCTGCTTCTCTCTCTCCCCCTCCCCCTGCTTGTACATGTGCTCATGCTCTCTTCCTCTGTCTGTCTGTCAAATAAATAAATAAAATATTTTTAAAAATAAGTAACAAATGAGCAATGGAAAAACAAAAGGGAGACCAACCAAGAAACAGAGAACTATATGACGATAGAGAACAAAGTGGTGGCTACCGAAGGGGTGGTGGGTGAGGGACAGGGGAAATAAGAGAAAGGGGTTAAGGAGCGCACTTGTCACGATGAGCATCGAATGATGGTTGGAATTGTTCGATCACTGTATTCACACCTGAAACTAATATAATACTGTGTGTTAACTGTACTGGAATTAATATTAAACATATATATATATATGAAACAAAAAATTTTCTTCCTTAAAAAAAAAGTGTGGATTCTTCATGGCATAGGTTACACAATTTTTGCCTAATAAATGTCACCCTGGAGCCTCTGGCATCCGGCTGTGGTGGAAACCTCTGAGCCCCACTGCAGGCCGAGCAAATCAGAGGTAAAAACATATTTCCGAGGTCCAGAGAATGGCTAGGGGCTGCTGGGCGTTTGGGGAAGGAGTTAGCTTCTGAGATCAACCTTGAAGGGTGAGTGGATTTTGACAGGTGGAGGCCCAGAGGGCAAGGAGGAGCGGGAAGTGCCTTTCCAGGAAAGATAAGTGAGCAAAGGGAAGGTCATGGGAAAGCAGGGGTGAAGAGTAAACAGTCTGGTTTGGGAGGGGAGCAGGGCCCCATGCAGAAAGGGGTGGCAGGGAAAGCAAGATGGGGGATGGAAGCCGTGCAGCGGAGGCCTTGGAAAACCAGTCAAGGGGCAGCTGTGGAATTTGGCGGCCCCAGTGGGGGAGACTGCTGAGCTGAGCCCCAAGTCCTAGAGGAAAGAGGACTGGCTTCAGAACCCAGACTGTGCAGACCAAGGTGACACCTGGCTTCCCCACTTTCCTGCTGTGGACAAGGCCTCAAACCTTAGTTTTGCCATCTAGAAAATGGGATCACAATAGAACCCATTTCTTGAGGTTGCCAGGAGGTAATGAGATGAAGGAGCTAAGGCACTTAGAATGTCAGCTGCAAAGCAAGTGCTCAATAAATTTTACAGTAATCATTATTGGTTATAATGATACATGACACTTTTAATATTATATGTGCTGGCTATGATGGTTCTCAAGACAAATGAGTGGGAAATCAAGAACAAGCCAGATGAGCTGGGAATGCCAGAGAAGAAAGTCACCCAGGGATGCATTTTGCTCTGCTAATTGTAAAACACTCTTAGTTATTCACTAATGCAGAATTTCTGCCAGACTCAGCCTGCAGGCCTCCAATATATTTATCCCTGGAGAACAACGTCACTTTAAAAATCCTTTTCAGTTGAGGTTCGCTTTCAAATATTCTCCTCCACCATCCCATCCCCACCCCAAGTCCCACCCCAAAACACTCAGAATGGGAGCAACCACTGGAAAGAAAATGATGCTTTAGGGATAACCTGGAGAGGCCAGGGTCAAGAGGGAAGCAAAGGTATCATGTCCAGGGCCTCCCGGGAGATCGACAGGCCAGGCCTATGGGTGGGACCACCTACACCTACCAGTACACAGGTCTCTTCCTAGAGGACGATATACACCTTTGAGACCATGGACGACTCATTCTTTAAAATTTGACTTTAAGGGCATCTGGGTGGCTCAGTCAGTGAAATAGCTGACTCGATTTCAGCTCAAGTCATGATTTCAGAGCCTTGAGACTGAGCCCTGCGTGGCACTCTATGTTGAGTGTGGAACCTGCTTGAGATGCTCTCTTTCTCCCTCTGCCACTGCCCCCCCACCCTGCTCCCATGTGTGTTCTTTCCAAATAAATAAATAAATAATATATAAATAAATAATTTTAAGTTTGACTTTTTAAAAATTTTTTCCATAACCCCATCCCAACCCTCCCTGACCCCCAGAAACTCCCAGTTTGTTTCTGGATATTAAGAGTCTCTTGTGGGTTGTCTCCCTCCACAGTCCCATCTTGTTTCATTTTTTTCCCTCCCTACCCACCAAGACCCCTGCCCTGTCTCTCAAATTCCTCATATCAGAGACATTATATGATAATTATATTTCTCTGATTAACTTATTTCACTCAGCATAATACCCTCCAGTTCCATCCATGTCATTGCAAATGGAAGGATTTCATTCTTTTTGATGGCTGCATAGTATTCCACCGTGCACACACAGGCGCACGTGTGTGTATCACATCTTCTTTATACATTCATACATCAAAGGACATCTAGGTTCTTTCCATAGTTTGGCTATTGTGGACATCGCTGCTATGAACATTTGGGTGCATGTGTTCCTTCAGATCACTACATTTGTATCTTTAGTGTAAATACTCAGTCGTGCTATTGCTGGGCCGTATGATAGCTCTATTTTAAACTTTTTGAGGAATGTCCCTATTATTTTCCAGAGTGGCTGCACCTGTTTGCATTCCCAACAACATTGTAGGAGGATTCCCCTTTCTCCACATCCTCTCCAACATCTGTCTTTTCCTGACTTGTTAATTTTAGCCATTCTGACTGGTGTGAGGTGGTATCTCAATGTGGTTTTGATTTGTATTTCCCTGATGCTGAGGGATGTTGAGCACTTTTTCATGTGTCTGTTGGCCATTTGGATGTCTTCCTTGGAAAAATGTCTGTTCATGTCTTCTGCCCATTTCTTGATTGGGTCATTTGTTTTTGGGGTGTTGAATTTGATAAGTTCTTTATAGATTTTTGGATTCTAGCCCTTTATCTGCTATGTCATTTGTGAATATCTTCTCCCATTCTGTCAGTTGTCTTTTGGTTTTGTTGACTGTTTCCTTTGCTGTGCAAAAGCTTTTGGTCTTGATGAAGTCCCAATAGTTCCTTTTTGCCCTTGCCTCCCTTGCCTTTGAGACGTTTCTAGGAAGAAGTTGTTGTGGTGGAGGTCAAAGAGGTTGCTGGCTATATTCTCCTCAAGGATTTTGATGGATTCCTGTCTCACATTGAGGTCTTTCTTCCATTTTAAGTCTATTTTTGTGTGTGGTGTAAGGAAATGGTCCAGTTTCATTCTTCTGCATGTGGCTGTCCAATTTTCCCAACATCATTTGTTGAAAAGACAGTCTTTTTTTCCGTTGGACATTCTTTCCTGCTTTGTCGAAGATGAGTTAAGCATAGAGTTGAGGGTCCATTTCTGGGCTCTCTATCCTGTTCCATTGATCTATGTGTCTGTTTTTGTGCCAGTACCATACTGTCTTGATGATGACACCTTTGCAGTAGAGCTTGAAGTCTGGAATTGTGATGCTGCCAACTTTGGTTTTCTTCTTCAACATTCCTCTGGCTATTCGGGATCTTTTCTGGTTCCATATAAATTTTAGGATTATTTGTTCCATTTCTATGAAAAAAATTGATGGTATTTTGATAGGGATTGCATTAAATGTGTAGATTGTTTTAGGTAGCACAGACATTTTCACAATATTTGTTCTTCCAATCCATGAGCATGGAATGTTTTTCCATTTCTTTGTGTCTTCCTCAATTTCTTTCATGAGTACTTTATACTTTTCTGAATACAAATTCTTTGCCCCTTTGGTTAGGTTTATTTCTACATATCTTATGGTTTTGGGTGCAATTGTAAATGGGATTGATTCCTTAATTTCTCTTTCTTCGGTCTTACTGTTAGTGTATAGAAATGCAACTAATTTCTGTGCATTGACTTTACATCCTGACTCTTTACCGAATTCCTGTATGAGTTCTAACAATTTTGGAGTGGTTGACTTTATTTTTTGCCAATAGGTAAGACATTCATATGAGCCTAGTGTCTAAAAGATATAAATTGCATCCCTTTGAGAAGCCTTGTTCTCATCCTCATCCTGCCCTATCCCCTCCCTGAAGTGTACAGAGACACATTCTTGTCATTTGTTTTTGTGTCCTTTTATGCAAATACATGCAAAGAAGAGCACATAGTATTTCCCCCCTTTCTTCCACGAAAGGCAGTGTGCCAGACACATAATTCTGCATTTGGCTGTTTTCAGTTATCTTGGAGATCTTAGTGTATCAGTACAGGAAGAACCTCACATTCTTTTCTTAATAGCTGCATAGTGTTCCACTTTCTGAGTACCAGAGTTTATTCAATGTTTGAATTGTGTCCAATATTTTACTATGCTGTGGGTACACAGGTATGCATCTGTGGGATAAATTCCAGAAGTGGAATTTCTGTGCCAAAGGATATATGAGTCATAATCTTGATAATCTTGATAAATATTGCCAAATGGTCCTCCACGGGGGTTGTGCCATTTTGCACTCCCCAACGCAACTTTTTTCAGCCAATGTGTCAGGGGATAGATGGTGTATTGTTGTGGTTATAGTTTGCATTTCCCTTTATATGCATGAGATGGAACATGTTATCACATGTTGAAGGCATTTTGTAGTTCTTTTTTTTTCTGTGAAGTACCTGTGCCCATTTTTATATTGGGTTGTTGGCTCCTCTTGGTTTCTAGGAGATCCTCACATATTGGGGAAATTCACACTTTATCTGTGATGTAAGATGCAGGTTTTCCCCCAGTTTCTCACTTGTCTTTGACTTTGCTTATGGTGATTTTTTTTTTCCACATAGAGATTCTTGACTTTTAAGAACCGGGTTGTTCCTTTTTTCTTTAATTTTATGGGTCCTGGATTTTGTGTCTCTATTAGAAAAGATTTCCTCCTTCCATGATAAAAGCCTTTCATGCTTCCATCTAATACTTTCATGGTTCCATGTTTTACATTTAATCTGTGATCCACTGGCATCAACCTGAGTGTGCAGTGTGAGGTGTGGCTCTGTCTTTCTCCAGAGGGCCACGTTGAGCTGAGAACTGCACAATTCCTGACGTGACAGTGACCGAAGTTTCCTTACCCGTGCTCTTGGCCTCTGATGATGTCATCCCTTGCCATTTCCCCTGTGTATACACGATTGCCCGGTGTACCCTAAAATAGCCCTCTGACCACACTGATCTTCAGTCTAAGACATCGAGTGCTCTTCCAGTCCTCCTGGGCAACACCTGTTAATTAACCCCATTAGTTCACTTCCACAAATGGCCCAGCTCAACGTCACCAAAGAAAGAGAGAAGTTCCTGTTTCAGAGTCCCAACCAACAAAGTCATTCTGCCCAGTAGGTAGCCCTGCAGTGGGGTCCTCCCTTTCCTGGGGCCACTATGCTGCCTTAGGGAGGTAGCAGAGGCTCAAACTAACAACAGGAATAATATCATTTATTAGTTACCTCGTTATGCCCAAGACACTGCTCCAAGTGCTTTACATATATACAAAGTATTTAACACAGGGCCTAGGCTGTATGTGTTCAAAAATTATTATTATTTATACTTCTATCTTCATCTTGCCTTGTGTCCCTATATGAGATAATTTTTCCTGCCAATCTGGCAGCTGTATCTGAAATACATTAAAGTTCAAAAATTGTCTTTGAGACTTTCATGAAAGGTGAAAAACTATCCATCACTAAGACTGACAACACTTGAACCGAACAACCAATCTTATCACAAAAAGAACAACCAGACCATGTCCTCCTCCATATGTTGCAATAGGAAGCCCCAGGCTGAAGAGTGAACCTGAATCTGATCAAAACTCTAGATCGAATCGCCAACTTACAGGACATGGAAGATAAAGATTGCTATTGAACGAGCTCATGAGGATGCAATTAGTCAAATCCAAAATGTGAGACATGCTACATGTGTAAGTGACCTAATTTATTCAGTAAATAAATGGCAAGTTTTAAAAAGAGAGGACATGTAGGGGCACCCAGCTGGCTTAGTCTGCAGAGCATACAACTCTTAATCTCAGGGTGACAAGTTCAAGCTCCACATTGGGCATGGAGCCTACTTCAAATGAAAGTAAAATAAAATATTAAAAAGAGAGAACATAAAATAAATAAAAATAAAATTAAGATTGAATAAAAGAGCCCAAGGAGGTATATCAACCAATGGAAAAAGTGGATCTTGACCAAATCCTGATTCAAAGAAAACAACTGCAAAAACTCGTATATTGATTAAGCATGGAAATAGGCACACTGACAAGGTACTAAAAGATATTAAAGGTACTGTTGGTTATCTATGTGTACGATGCTGTTTTTGTTTTTTAAAAATCCTTGTCTCTTAGCTGTATATACTAAAACATTTACTGATAAAATAGCTTCAGGGATTGTCTTTACCATAATCCAGAAAATGCACCTGCACTCTAGTACATCTCTTCCCCATGCTTACCACTACACTAGGAGCTGTTCACTCAAGAGGCAGGTCCTACATCCTTCCCCTAGGCCTCAAGCACTGGGTTTCTAAGCATTTATTGAATTTTCCCAGCACAGAATTACATGAGCATAAGAGTATAACTTGGTTTCCAAGTGCCCCTCAGTATGAGGGTTAGTTATCTCTAGGCAAATTGGGTCACGTGAATCAGAAAAGACACAGTGGTTTGGTGAGGGATGACATTCTACATTTTTCATTGAAGACATCATCAAACCTATTTTTAATACCCAGTCTCTCCCCGAGAGGAACTTGAAAAAAAAGTGGTAGCTAGAGCCACCAACCCTTTCTTAAGTGTTTGAGGCACAAGAAAAAAAAAATATGTGGTCTTGGGGTGCCTGGGTGGCTCAGTTGGTTAAGCGACTGCCTTTGGCTCAGGTCATGATCCTGGAGACCCAGGATCGAGCTCTGCATTGAGCTCCCTGCTTGGCGGGAAGCCTGCTTCTCCCTCTCTCACTCTGCTTGTGTTCCCTCTCTGGCTGTGTTTCTCTCTATCAAATAAATAAATAAAATCTTTAACAAAAAAAAAATTTATGTGGTCAATTACAAATAGTTCTTAAAACTTGTTTTGTTGCCAAACATGATTGAACTCAAATGGTTCTCCAAAGAATGGCCAGTCAATCATTCTGCTCCTCCTTCTAGATGTCAACTTCTT
>PITA01029281.1:0-18095 GCA_004023965.1 Spilogale gracilis | reverse complement strand
ATAAATAAAATCTTTAAAAAAATACTAAATTTAGCAAATTCCTTTTTCTATGTAAACACTACAGCTAATCAATCACTTTCTAAATTACTCTGTAACATTACAATTCCATATCCTCTATCATACTTAGATAATTTTTCCAAGTGAAGAACAGACTCTAGAATGAGATTTTTTTTTGGGGGGGGGTATAAACAAAGTTAATGAAGACCAAAGTACAAGGAAGACATAACAGTTTGAAACATTAGTGAAATATTGCATTGTACTTTCTCTGAAAAATCCTGGACCAAATAGTAATACCCTAAGGACTGAGTAGTAGTAATTTTTTCAACCTGTTCAAAGTCCACAATTTTATTATATCTGTACTAAATTTTACTATATCTGTTGCTGAAATGATCCTAGCATGGGCTTATATACTGATCTCTAATTGAATCAAATACATTTCTCATCCAGAATTTATCACTGTGTCCACAGGCCTGACCCACCACAGAAGGCATCATGGAGGCGGGCAGAGAGTACAAACAAATTTTGGAGGTGATCAATTGTGTAGTCCAACCAATCCTGCCTCTGCCACCTGAAGAATTGTGAGACACCAGGCAAATCTCTTAGCCTTTCTGGGTCTCAACTTCCTCTGGCAGAAAATGATGATGATAAAATCTGCCTAAATAAAATATGGAGAAAAATGATTCCACTGCCAGATACATCATACTGATGCAACAGATAGGAGTTCCACGGACCTTTCTCCTTGTCATAGACGGCAGTTGTCTCCATAAGGAGAGACTCCATAACACAACAGATAATATGGGACCAGGAGGCCCTTCCCATTTTACTAACTCTGAGAGCATCACTACAATCCAATATTGTGTAAGGAGCATGCTCATGGGGAAAGTCCTGTCAATGAAAGATTAACTGAGGTTTCATATCTATGAGGCAGAAATGTATGTAATTCATACTTATGCCCACATTTCTGCCCATCCATCCATCCATCCATCCATCCATCCACCACCTGATTTCAAAACATGGCTTTGACACTTTGTGTGCAAATGAGCAATTTCATGTCTACTAAAGTTATGTACTCTCTTTGTGCCTCAATTTCTGCTTCTGTTCAAGCTGGGGGTAATAATTTAATTCTTAGGGTTATTTTGAGGATTGAGAATTAATGTATAAAGTGCCCAGAACAACCGTGGCTGCTACCTCATAGCTATAGCTGTTCATTAAATAGTTAATGTTGTAAAATTAATGGTAATGTTTTTTTTTTAAGATTTTATTTATTTGACAGATAGAAACACAGCCAGCGAGGGAACACAAGCAGGGGGACTGAGAGAGGGAGAAGCAGGCTTCCCACGGAGCAGAGAGCCCAACGTGGGACTCAGTCCCGGGTCTCCAGGATCATGACCTGAGCTGAAAGCAGTCGCTTAGCCAACTGAGCCACCCAGGTGCCCTGACAGTAATGTTTCAAAATAACATTTGTCACTAGAGATTTAGAAACAGATCCAGATATTCCAACTTCCCCAGAGTTTCCCAGCTTCAGCCTAGGTAAAATCCTTCATGCCAAATTCCATTTCTTTCCATTGTGTAATGCCATTTTTTTCTGGAAAAAAGTCCCATCTGCTATTATCTGAATGATTCACTCTTCCAAAAATACTTTCATTCCAATAACTAAACCATTATGGTTCATTATAAATGAATAAACTTGAACTTCATGCATTCCTGGAGACTATATATTAGATCTATCTTTTTAAAACAAAATCCTGTATTCATATGTTTATAACAAAACTATGATGTCCCTTTTTTTTGGCTCTTACCTGACAAACTAAACTTTTTTTTTTCTGTTTGGCCATTGGCAGAAACCTATAAATAAGCACATTATTACATTAGTAGGTGAAAAGATAAGGATTTTCCAAGTAGAATGAACAGAAGGTTAAAGAGGAAAATGTCAATGCTTACATGAGGAAAGGTACCATGTTAATCCTCAGTGAATAGGAAGGGGACATGTATTTGCACTTCATTCAGACAAAGGGAAAAGAGTTAATTATTGATTTTCTTAATTTTTTTTCCATTCTAAATGGTTATCAGTTTAAGAGACATCATCGATTTAAAAACACATTTTCTGAGGGGTTTGTTTAGAGGAGCAATTACTACACCACAACTAAGATGTGTACTAATTATGCAAATGCCACCAAATTTCTCAAGTTATAATATGAAAAACCTGTGTGTCTCAGAAATGAGGAAATAGTACATGTTCATACTTAGAACATGCATAAAAATGAGGCATTAGTGCATAGGAATAAAGAGGAAAGATAATGAATGGACTTAAGAAAAAAAAGAACATGATGAAGTGGGGGACCATAGTGACGAATTCAGTCATGTATATGTATGCAACTCATAGAGGTTCGATTTTTTCCTACCATGAAATAACTACTCAAACGAAGACAACAAAGCAAGGCTATCAACCTTGTAGTTTTGAACTGTCTTACTTCTCGATTGGTTGCACTCAAGGCAACTTCAGTCTGGCATCCAAAATTAAATAAAGAGTAGATTAGATCATTATTATTATCTCTCAAGAAAATGCCAAAGGGAAATCACACTCAAAAGACATAGCAATACTCTAAACCAAACTGGATTCTCATTCTCTCATTCATTTCCCACTTTAGGACTCTCAAATTCTTTCTCCAACTTAGCCTAAGCCTTATTTCTCTTGTCTCTTTCTTCTAATTGCTATTTGCATTTCATTTATTATTACGAAATTACCATGCATCCAAAGGATGTATACAATATGCATATATGATTTGAATACAGTTTAAATACTGAGCACCTCTGTGCCTACACTCAGGTTTATAGGCTTCTCCAAGAGTCTCTTTCACTACACTAAATTTTGTGTTGATCTGTTGTTGTTTTTTTAAATAAATGTATGAATGCATTCTTCAATAATGTTCTCTTTTGAAACTTATATTAATAAAAACACATGATACAGTTTTCTATGACTTGCCTTTTTGCCTCAGTATTTCTGATATATTACCTTGTTGATAAGCATAACTATAATTCATTAAATTTTAGGAGCTCTGATTCTAAGTATTTCACTGAATAAATATATCATACTTCACTTGTTTTGTCTATTGTAGATGGAAGTTAGGTTGATTGCAGTTCGGAGATAGTAAGAAAATTGTTGCTATTAATATCCTTTTACATATATCCTGGGGGTTATGCCAGGGCCAATCCAGGGTCACGGAATATGGGCATGTTATTCCATATAATTCCAATATCTGTAGGCTCTAAGGGTCTGTTTGCATAGTTCATTGTTTTTATTATAGTTCATTTATTACACTTCTTGAAGACATATCTGGGCTTAGTGAGCTCTGATTGTAAACTCAAACTCCTTGGAGTTTTGTCTCTGGGAATTCTTTAAAGTCAGAGATCAAAGTTTATTGTTTGAGAGAATTTAGGCTTGTTTCCACTCTTGGGGTATTATCAGCATGGACCCATCTTAACTCAAATTGTTACCTGAGCCTCATTTGGGGCCTCATGCTTGTGTTTGTGAGTGGACATCTCTCTCTCTCTCTCTCTCTCTCACACACACACACAGTAGAAATAATTCCTTTTCCCCATTCTATTCAGAGTCAAGGTGAAGACAAGAAGAATTAAATATCCCTCTGCCGAGTGATTTTTCCTACTGAAGGTACTTCCATTTAGGTGGGTGAGGGTTTCCTGGATTTGTGTCAGAGTCTCTACTCCCACCCCTACTCTTCTCTGGCTCTTGGGCTTTGACTGTCTCTTGTCCCAGTAAATATATGACCATTAGGACTTGGCAGATGGCTCCAGTCCAGTCCATGCTTTCCTCTCTGGTTTCACACTTTCTCTTCAGCTTTTTAAAAAAATCTGATTTTAATATTTTAGTATGTTCAAGTATTCTGTACCTGGGATGTTTAGACCACAGCGTTGCTAGAAAGTACAATTCTTCAATTTTTAGTGGTTTTGTTTCTTCCAGAAGACATCTCTGTACTCCCTTTATTTTGTGTTTTATGTTTCTTTACTTCTTTAATTTCCCTTCCTCATTTGCCCTTGAACCAATGGGGCTAGGTATTACTTGCAGGTGTAATACTTTAGAAAGGAGGAGCATCAGCTCTGATTTCCATCTTCCTCAAGCATTAAGCGAAATTAACTTTGTTACAATTTGCCTTACCTATCACACAGATTTACCACAAGTACCATAGCAAGATTCTAAGAAGATCATCTGTGATCATTGCAGCTGTGTGCCAGAGTTCTAAGTCAAATAGTTCAGAAGCATTCCTTACTAAAAACACGAGGCGTTATCTATTCATATTTTATGAATGAATAAACCAAACCACAAACACTTAGGTAATTTAAAATCATGCAGCTTGAAAGAGGCATATCAAAACTAAATGTCAGTCTGATTTCTGAGAATAGGTTCTTTCTATACCGTCTCCCAAAGAATTAATTAATTCCTGTATACGTTGGTTGGCTTATAACAGGCTAATAAGAAATTGGATTGCCTGCACTACTCGGTTTTATGATCGTTTACTTAGGAGAGACCTCAGAAGAATCAGAGTAGCTACTGCCAACAATTTGTGGCAGGATGCCTGACAAGTGAGTTGGTGGGAGTGGTGTCTGTCCCTCAGTCAACACCTCATTGAAGCAGGAAGGGTGCTGACTTTCCTGGGAAAGATGGCTAGAGCTCCCACTCAATCAAGTGCCTTGGGATATTCTTGATGGGATATTCCCATCCTCCTTAGCGTTGTGTCCAATAACACTTTCAGGTGTGAGGCTGGAGAGGAAGTTCTGTTATCAACCTATGTACCCCTGGCTAGTTTGAGTCCTTTTGTTCTTAAAGAAAGACAATGTGTTTAATACCCATGGTAGAGTGAGTGCTCATTCGGGCTATTTTTCTCTGGCTGCCTGGTTGGGTTTCTTTTCTCATATTAATCAATAGTTTGTTGCTTTTCATTATTTAAGTTTTAATTTTTGATAATGCCATAAGCCAGGGGCTATTTAAGGTTATGTCCACCTACCAACAAACTGTAGGTATTTTGGTTAAGGTAGCCACTAATGAGGATTCTGATTCAGAGAAGGAAATATCAATTTATCAGTTTACCAATAGCACAAGTCCCAAGCTATCCTTCCTTACCTTGCCACCCAAACTTAAATAATTATATGGACTCTTATAGCCCAATCTCTAATTATGAATTATGATTATTTATTCAGAAATCTAATTATTTTGTCTTACATAGACTAAACTGGCCGGGAAAATGCCTACTCCTTAAGAACAAGAACACAAAGCAAGGAACATTTTGCTGTTCAGTGTACTTCTCTCCAAATAATTACAACAAATCCAAGTTGGATATATGGAATGTAAGAGAAGTGGACCTCTTTTTTCTATGGAAAGAAAAGTTAATTGCTTGAATTTTCATTTCCTGAGTTGGCTTATGTTCAATCAAACAATTACTGTGCGTTACTGCAATATTAAAAATATTTGAGATTTCTAGAGATTCATAATATATCTGTTCCAACTTATTAGGCACCTCATCAAATCTGTGAATTTTTTTTCCCCAGCTACCATCTAAACTGATTTTGCATCCTTCCCTATATTCCTGCACTAGGCGAGTAGAAAAATTTCATGAATCTTAACTCACCTGTGCCAATTATAGTTTGGAGAGAAATCAGTGCCCATCAGTGTTGGAATAATCAAAATTTTATGTGTGAATAAAAGACTTTTAGAGTGAAGAATTTCAAAGGGGTGAACACGGTTGACCTCTAATACCCACTTTTTCCTGGATGCTTTGTACTTTGACAATACTTCTACCCCATCTCTTTCTATGTGTAACATAACCTTGACCTAAGAGAATTGCTCCCTCTAGGCACAAGTATTTTTTCCTCCCCTTCAGCCCCAAACAGAGGGCCTCTCCTAAGCAGGGATAGGAAATTGTGCCAAATTGCACATAATTGTGCATAATGAATTTGTAATGCAGGCTCAAACTTGCTGGAAATACAGCTGAGACCACCAAAACCATCCAGTTGGGTTTGGTTGGAGGCCAATGCCTTATTCGCTAAGCTACAAAGTCCCTGGAGCTTTTATTTGCTCACAAAAATATCTAAATTCATCACTAGAATCTTTCTTTGCATGAAAACTGAATCAGTTTGATGTTGCTTTTCAGAGTTACACTCCTTGAAATACTCTAGGGGATTAAAAGCTGGAAGAAAGAAGTGGCTTTGGAGTGAAACACAAACTCCTCTAGATGTTGAAGAATTGAATTTCCCTTATTATTTGCTACAAGGAGCAACAGGTTAAGTTCAAAGTCATTTAAATGAAAGAATCTACAATATCCCCTCCTCCCAAAGCCTACAGCCACAGACATTTATAAAAGACAAAACAAACAACAAAAAAATAAACTTCAAATTTCAAAAGAAATCATATAACTATTAGATATAACGTTCAGTGAAAAAATGAAACAAGATGGGACTGGGGAGGGAGAAAAACTGTAAGAGACTCTTAATCTCAGGAAACAAACTGAGGGTTGCTGGGGGAGGGTGGGGAATGGATAGGGTGGCCCGGTGATGGACACTGGGGAGGGCACGTGCTACAGTGAGTGCTGTGAATTGTGTAAGACTGATGATTCACAGACCTGTACTCCTGAAACAAATAATACATTATATGTTAACAAAAAAAAAAAGAAAAAAGAAAATCATAAGAGAAAAAAAAATTGAGACTATATCAAGTAAGAAAACACTAAAAGAAAATATACCAACATTTTAATAGTGGTTATTTTGGGAATGGAATGATTATAGGTGATTTTTCTGTTCTCTCTATTCTCCAAATTTTCTATAATGTGATTTTAATATTCTTTATAATGGAAAAATACATATTGGAAAATAAGCCTCGATACATTACAGATGATTTGGCTTCTTCTAATGTCATTCACATACTGCTATAAAATGTAGGTCTGTTGACAGTGTGATGTGCATAGGCACCCAAATTCAAGGGAGAAAAGAATACCACCTTGCATTTTATGAAACTCAAAACATATTTAGGGAGCTTCATTTCATGATGCCAATTACTATTTTTTCTGAGTTATGTTTCTTAGCAACTATTTACTCCTGCGATCTACTCAGATTAAGATTTATTCATTATCTGGTGGCACAGAAAGCAGAATATGGCAAATTAAAAAACAGGTATTTTCTTATCCATTTTTCCATGGGGGAAAATGGAAAGCTTAGGATTATGCCCAAGATTTGATAGTCAAAGAACATAGGAAGGGAAACCTGCCTCTTGCCACTGAAACTCACTTATTTATCTCAGGGGGCATTTAGTTGGACTTTTTCATGCTAGATGTTAGATTTTTCAAAACATATTTATAAAGTGCAGCATTTCTCAACAATAATGCTATTGGCATTTTAAATAAGAAAGTCCTCTGTTGTATGGGGCTGTCCCACACTGTGGAGTGTGGGGGATCCCTGTTGCTACACTTTAAATGAGGCAGTAGTGCTCTCCCCTCCACCCTAGTCACCAGAATAGTCAAAATCATTCCACTGATTTTATAGTTGTCTCCCTTTCTTCATCATTGACATAGAAAGTGCCACCTATTTATTCCCAAACATGATGTAGTTAGTGCCAATGCCTTCTAGAGGAGGGAACTGAAGATCAGTGAGTGTAAGAACACTGCTCAGACTCTTCTACCCAGAACTGGCAGAACCAGACTGGAGCCCAGGTGTCTGACTTCCTACGGCCCAGTACATAGAAACCAAGACAGGACTCTTGAACATGTCTCCTTATTCCCTCAAGATGTTCTTGTGTTGCTCCTAGATCCTATGTCTTCAAGTTACCATTGTTTCAACTTTGATTTACATTCAACTCCATTCAATCCAGTCTGGAGTTAGGCTGTGGAGAAAATAGGCAGACAAATGCAGCAGCTTGGGGAAGAGGAGGGCCGAGCATATCCCATAAGCCCCAGCAGCCACCTGAGGCCAATCCGTGCAGACGGAGGGCCTAGGAAACCACTTTCTGGGTTTCCCTCACTGAAAATCACAGGAATGATGGAAGTCACTGTTTACTGAGCACAATCAAGTATGAGATGCTTTGCTAGATGTTTGACTCTCTAACCCTCACGATAATTCTGGAGGATTTGTATTATTATGATGATGGCTTTAGAGCTGAGGAGAGAGGCTCAGAGCTGAGAATTAGCAAGGAGGCTTGGGCCCAGGTGTCAAAGCAGGGTGTGTGTGTGGGGTGGGGGGCAGAATATTAACCCAGCTAGGTGGGAACTTTTGATATAATGTCAACACTTTAATGAAGATAACCCTTAGAAAGGTTAAAAATAGTATGAATTTTGCTTCATCTCTACTATACATGATCAAAATAGCTAAAGGTACAGAAAAGATAGAAAAAGACCTAACAACACAGTTTTGGTGCATAAGAAAGCAAAGGATAGAGTCACCCCACTGAGGAAGAGCTGAGAACAGTAAACAAGGACCCTGATTCAAGTATCTCCCTGGGGAGTAAAATGCCATCATTAGTAATCACCTTTTGTGTTGGGCATCATCCTTATTCTTTGTTCTCCCCTGACGAGGAACACTATCTCTGGGAAAAGCAGTACATGTTGAACCACGGATTACCAGTGAATGATTTAATCACGTAACTTCATCAAAGACATGGGAAGTCAAACATTCTTAGGGAAGAATGACTTTGGGTTTGGAGGAATGGAAAAGATGAGGGATGAAGGAATCCGGAAAGGCCTAGATGGAAGAGAAGGGATATTAACACATACGAAACTCTGTAAGATCTTACCCCAGCACCAGTCTTACTTTGTACTAGAAAAGTCACTGGAGTTCAGTGGGTGTGGGTATATGTGTTCGTACGTGTGATAGAAAATTGTGTGTAGTTATTACAAAAATGGAATGATGACTGAGCTGAAATCAACCAAAGTTCATCGATTCATAGCACTACCATGTATCTTCTTGTGAAAATACTCTAAAATCGGAGAAAGGATCAAACTGTCTCATTCTCAGAAATTTAATACATCCCCGCGACTCTGAAGAGTCATAGACAATGACAATAATCTCTGCTACCAAGCCTGTGATATTGGGAAGGAAATTCTTAAAGGTTCCAACTTGAGACATGTCCCACTGGGGCACCTGGGTGGCTCAGTGGGTTAAGCCTCTGCCTTCGGCTCAGGTCATGATCTCAGGGTCCTGGGATCAAGCTCCATATCGGGCTCTCTTCTCAACAGGGAGCCTGCTTCCTCCTCTCTCTCTGCCTGCCTCTCTGTCTACTTGTTATCTCTCCCTCTGTCAAATAAATAAATAAAATCTTTAAAAAAAAAAACCACACATCCCACACAACACATGTGCATGAAAGCTCATAGCAGCATTATTCATAGTAGTCAAGACACAGTAGCCAAGCTCTAATGTCCACCAAATGATGACTAGGAAAATATAGGATATGCATATGATGGAATATTATTCAGGCATAAAAAAGAACGGAATACTGATACATGCTAACATCATGATCCTTGAAATCATTATGCGAAATGAAAAAAGCCAGAGGCAAATGGCCATATATTGTCTGATTCTATTTATATGAAATGTCTAAAATAAGCAAGCCCACAGATACAGAAAGGAGATTAGTGGTTGCCTGGGGATTGGAGGAGGAGAGAAATTGCTTAATGGTTATGGGTTTCTTTCTGGGGTGATGAAAATGCTCTGGAATTAGTCAGTGGTAAGATTATGCAACATTGTGAATATACTAAAAACCACTGAATTTTACACTTTAAGATGGTGAGTTTTATGTTTTATGAATTTAATCTCTCTAAAAATTGCAAAAAAAAAAATTCTTAAGGGTCCTAATTATCCATGGAGGGAACAAAGTACAGAAAAACCACTGAAGCCAACTATCATTTCTTCCATATTCTATTCAATAAGTGGGGAAAATAGTTCTGAGGTTACTGAGAATTCATTTATTGTTTCTTATGCCAAGCATTATAATGTACCCACTATATCGCTCATTTATTTCTCAAACCAACCTTAATTATGTTCTTGCTATTCTCCTTGTACACGATGAGAAAACTGATTAAATGATTTAACCAAGGTCATATGTTTAGTAAATGGAAGAGCCACCATCTGAATAGTTTAGATCTATGTAGTCGAAAGCCTAATAATGTTCTCATTCACTCTTCAGTATAGCTACCTTGGAAAACATGGTGAGACGGAGCTTTAGACTAAGCAACAATGAAGTAAAACATGTTCTCCTTTGGCGTCTAATCTATCGTGAGGGGAAAGGGACGGGCTTGGGGTAGGGTTTAGCGTCTAAATGATAGCAGTATCATTTAACGAGAATATTAACTTTAGAGATGAAGTTTGTAAGATTGTAATGATAACTCTTCATTTTCATGTTTTCCTATTCTAGGTTATGGAAAGACAAATAAAATACATATCCTATCTTGTAGCTGGCGATATTAGACTAGTGAGCTTTTGGCATCATATTCGACTCTACTTAGGAACAAATACATAACTAAGGAATAAAATTCAGATGAAGAAAGAGGAATTAGATTCAGATTCTGAAATGTTATCCTTATGGAAACTTGAAATAGTGAAAAACTCCAGCAATGTCATAGGAATACTTAAAGCTAATCTCTGGTTACAAAATACCCCCCCAAGAACTCCAAGAAGCATTTGAAGCATTCTCTGGTTAATAAAACCCTGATCTAGAACTCCTTGCCCTCTGGGAATCCATGGGCCATGGGAACTCAGTCCTTATCCTTTTTCAATTTTCTGCTGAAGGCAAATGGAATGTTAATAATGTTTCTACCAAAGGGATTACCAATTGCTGGTAATATCAGCCTATTTTTAATTAAAGCTCTTGATCAAAACTTTCATTTTTTTCAACAGGGTTCCTCTGAATTAATGGAAAAAAAAAAACAACAAATCTGGGTGGCCCTGTTCATATATTCAATCAAGAGCCTCCAAAGAGGTTTTCTGATTAGGGCATAGATTCTCCTGTCCTTTTGATTAAAAAATCTTTTTCTTACACGTTTCACCCAGTAACTTTTTGTAAATTAAGACAGAAAATGTCCTGGTATGGCTGACATGTAGGCTCGAGAGATGGAGTCAAGGACAAATTTAAGTTCTCTCAGTCTTGATAATTTTGTTTAATAATATGTATTCAAAAACTCCATGCAAACATGACCAAGCTACTGATGGAGGAATCGCCAGGGCGAGTCGTGCTGGGAGTGACGGATTTTTAAACTCAGAGTGGATCTCAGCACAGATGTCTGCAACGTGCATAGAATGTGAAAATTTTATGCTTTCTGGAACATGAATTAATGGACCACAGACCCTTCTTTCTCTGTGAGGCCAATTAGTAGCTTTGTACTAAATTCTTCCTTCACTTAGATACCTCTTGTTACCTTATCCTTCTGACGATGGAGCTTATTCTCTACAGCCTAATCCTGAAATGTGTCAACTTTATTGATTCATTTTAACACCTTCTGGAAAGTAGTGCAAAGTGAAGCACAGAAGGTTTTTTGTAAGGGAAAATATGAATTGAGTAGACACCTGAAAGTTTTAGGGTAGAGATAATAGAATTTTTTAGTAGGAATCATTGCTTAGTATAGTTAGGGAAATCTAAAAAAAAAAATTAAGCTTGATCCAAACAACCCTTTTAAAGTCTAGTGCTACAAGATGGACTGACAGTGGAAACTTGAAGATTTATTGAATACGCTTAGGAATGCATCCCTTTTTGTGGGAACATTCATAGACTGGTCTAAAGTAAAACAGAGTTTGGGATACTATATGCATTTCTTATCAGTGTCTTTCCCTAACTACAAAAATATATCAAAATAGCTTTAGAAACACACTCTCATTTCTATTTGAAAAAGAGTTTTACAATTTTAGTAAGCTTTCCTTGTATGGAAGGACAAACAAAATGGACACAAGACCGCCCCTAATTTTTGGATCAGCTTAATGTTCTACCAGTACTCTTAAAATACACATATTAAGACAGAGTAGGTCATTTGATTAAATTATTTAGGCTTTAAAATTTAAATACAGACACACATACACACTTTACATTATACCTTTCTACCACTGAAACACTGCTTCTAGAAGTTCAAGTTTCTTCAAACAATGTGTATGGTTCATTTTTTTGTGGCACCATATTACAAAGAGGAAAGCAGTGTCAAAGAGGTGAAATAAGCAGGACTGAGGGACCTCATTCATCAGTGAGGGTCTATAAGGCCTGGCCTCTAAACCAGGCATTTCCGAACCTGGTCTTCCTAGAGCTCTATGGAATCCAGCATGGAGATAGGGGCAATATCAAGGTGCTTTGTCTCTTTTGCTACTCTAAATATCTGTTTCTAACCCATAATCAACCACACACACACTACTTCTGCCTCCATGTTGGCTTGCCTCCTCTTTGTGCCAGTATCTCTTCAAAAACGGAGGCAAATTGAAATCTTGAACATGAGAAAACATCAATGATCTCACTGTGTCAGCAGGAATGGCATCTCATTTCAAATAAACACAGGTGACCATTTATCATAGCAGCAAAATTCCTGAACCATCTCTCTTCATGAAGATATAAATTTGCTCATAAAATATATGGATGTTAGTTGCTGAGGAATCTAACAACTAACCAGAGATACAGATAAAAATGTATGTATACTAATTTTTATTTATATTATCAGAACCGTATGTTTAAAAGTGTATCAGTAGATGATTAGTTAAATTATGGTATATCCATATAAGGGAACATGATACAATGATTTTAAAAGGCAACGTAAATACTTATTTACAACAGGAACGGGTATTCATGATATATCGTATTGTGTAAGTATACAGAATGTGATCCTGTGTCAGCAAAAGAAGAAAAACAATATTTATAGGGTACATACATTGATAGAAAAAAATCTGGAAGAATATACCCCCAACTGTTAATAATGATTTCCGTTCTTATAAGGTTAAATTATGAATGTTTTCAATATTTCCATATAAAAACTCTTCTAAGTTTTTCTGCAGTGGAGATATATTACTTTTATAATAAGGAAAAATAAGGCTATTCTCATTTTGGAAGAAAAGTACATCAAATATCTCTCTCTCTCTCTCACACACACACACACACACACACACACACACACACACACACACACAGATGGTAACTGCTGAGTTTAAGACTATGACCTACAAAAACTGAAACTAAGACTATGACCTTCCATTGCCCCCTGGTGGAGCAATGTCGAATTTTATGGGCATCTTCTTCACTGGCTAAATTTAACCCATGAAATATTTGAATCCAGTCAGCTAAATGTCACTTTAGGATGGAGGGATGCCTGCCCATTTTCATCCTATGCCAATTTGATGGACTGAGCCAAGAAACATCCCCTTATCCTCAATAAACAATTATGGATGTCCATGAACTTACCTAAAACTAATGTAAAGCTATCGATCCTATTTACTTGGGGGTAAATCCCTCATAGCAAGCTATGTTAGGCCTTCAGGTCTGCTCCAGGGTTGGTCTCTAAAGAGAAAGACACTTGAATCCAGTTTTAAGTTTGATTTTTACTTTAGCTTAAATGTCTTAAAAAGTAAGTACTTGGAATCATGCTCGGTACCTAGTGAGTGCTATGTTAGGTATTAACCATTTTCCTACTGCTACTACTTTTACCTCTGCGCTTAAGAAGGGCTACAAAGGATATACATGAGATAATAATGTAAAGGAGTTGAGTTCCTCAGTGCTTCCTTGTTCCCCTATGTAGGCATGTGTGATATTCTGCGGTCAGGGGCGTCCGCATAGAGTGAGACAGTACTACAGTAGAGGGGCCCGGGATGGAGGATTGGCTTTTCTGGGATGGCCTGGTAGAAACATCATGCTAGGTGGTGGGTACTGGGGACACCTAAAGCGTGGAGCACTGGGTGTTGGGAATGGGGAATGAATCTTGGAACACTGGAAAAAAAAATTATTTTAGTAACAAAAGAAACCAAAAACCAAAAACCAAAAACATCATGCTAATACTCAAGGGTCTGTGCTACTACCGTGTAAGGAATTTTCTGCTTGCTGTATTTTTATTTCTCACAGCATTAAGAGCCTATGGTGGACTCTTGGCCTATCAAATATACGTATTTGTTTATGTGCATATAAAATATCTCAGAGATACACCCGCACAGGTTGCATCTTGCTACGGAAGGTAGGTGATTGGGAGATGGGGGATATTTTTCCCTATATGTTCCTTTATAACTTTTATTTTTTGTGCCCCGTGTGTTTATTGCTAATCAAAAATAAAATAACTTTCGATAGTTCCTACAGGGAGTAAAAAACTGAAACTGCTTAATATGGAATATTACATTTTATTATTACCATTTTTTTTTTTTTTTTTTAGAGAGGGAGAGAGAGACTCATAAGCAGGCTCCACACCCAGAGTGGAGCCCGACTCAGGGCTTGATCTCATGACCCTGAGATCATGACTTGAGCAGAAATCAAGAGTCAGATGCTTAACGGACTGAGCCACCCAGGCATCCCCTGGAATAGTACATTTTTAGATATGGTTGGCAAATAGAAAAATTTATTACCGAAGTACAAAGACAAAGGGACATGAACACTTACACATAAAATTATCTTGAGTACTAGGCTATAAAGAATATTTAAACATAATCCCTAACCTAAAAAAAAAAAGATCAGTCCAGAGGAAAGACAGACACTCTAAGAATAATATACCCATGACACAGCCAAGAGCAGGATGTCACAGACAATATAGATGAAGAATCACTGGACTTAGCACATGTTCCCTGGATACGGATCTGTGATTTACACAGAAGGAAGAAACAGAACAATATCCTCATAAGTAGAACATTTAAAAATCATTTCAAAATCTTTATCTGTCTACCTTTCGAGCCATTTCTCCCTCATGATCAGTCAAATCTGTAATCTCATAAAGTTCACTGTGCATTTCCTCTTCCACTTTTTTACAATATTGGAAAAAGACTGCTGTTAGCATGAATCTCTATAGTATGCTATTTGTTTCTCTGCCCAAAGATGTATTAAAGATAATATCACAGGGGATATAACTGTATTTTAAAATCAGAGGAGAGGACAAATCCATTTTATATATTTGGACTTGAGATAAGGAAAAAAGTTTGTTGGGTCTTGTTCCCCCCCACCACCATTCAGTCTTTCTGTCTCTTGGTGGGGAGTTTAATCCACTTACATTAAAAATAATTATTGATAAGGTTAGTGGTTCTGGGAAAACTGGACAGCTACATGCCAAGGAATGAAATTAAACTCCTTTCTTACAGCATATGCAAAAATCAACTCAAAATGGATTAAACCCCTAAACATAAGACCTAAAACTGTAAAATTCCTAAAAGAAAATATAGGGGGAAAGCATCACATTGGTCTTGGCTATGATTTCACAGATAAGTCACCAAAGGCACAAGCAATGAAAGCAAAAAGAGACAATGGGACTACATCAAAATAAAAGTTTCTGCCCATCATGGGAAACAATCAAAAGAGTATAAAGGCAACTTCCAGAATAGGGGAAATATTCGCAAAACATATAACTGATCAGGGTTTTAATCTTCAATATATATTTTATTTTATAATATTTTTGGGGGGCGATCCACAGCCATTTATAAGACGTGTTATATTTTAACCTCCAAAAATAAATAAGGACTGCCTACAACTCAATAGCAAAAAAATGATAACCTGATTTAAAAATGGGCTGAAAGAGACTTTTCTCCCAAAAAGACATACAAATGGGCAACAAGCACATGAAAAGATGAAAAGGCGTTCACAGATCACCAGAAATGTAAATTGAAACCACAGTGAGAAATCACATCAGACCTGCCAAGGTGGCTATTACCAAAAAAAGCACATGTTGATGATGCTGTGGGGCTACTGGAACCCCTGTACGTTACTGGTGGCAATGGAAAATGTGCAATTACTATGGAAAACAGAATCAATGTTCCTCAAAAATTAAAAATAAACTGCCATATGATCCAGTAATCACACTTCTGGGTATTTATTCAAAAGAATCGAAATCAAGATTTTAGGACGATGTGAGCATTTCCCATATTCACTGCAGCAATATTCACAAAAGCCGAGATGTGTAAACGACCCAAACGTGCAGCGATGAAGGAATGGTTGAAGAAAATGCGGCATATTCTTAAATTGGAATACTTACTATTCAGTCTTAAAAAAAGAAGCAAATTCTGTAATATACAATAGCATGCATGAACTTGAGGACATGATACTAAGTGAAGAAAAACAAGTATTTTGTGGTCCCACTTACATGTGGTTCCTAAAATAGCTGAGTTCATAGGTCCAAAAGGAGGATGGTGGTTTCCAGGGCCTGGGAGAGGGGGAAATGAGGACCAATGGGCATAAAGTTTCAGTGAACATGTATATGTTCTAGAGCTCTGCTGTACAACGTTGTACGTGTAATCAAAATACTGTATCATACGCTACAAAATTTTTTATGAGAGTAGATTTCATGTTAAATGTTCTTATCATAATAACAATAACCAAAAAAGTTGTCAAATCTTACCAGTAACATAGGTGCTAGAACAAGAAATCCCATCTACTATTTCTCACAGCTCTCAAAGAATCCACAAATTCAGAGTGATTATCACTGAATGAACAACTAGGTAATCTTTTTTTTAAAAAATATTTTATTTATTTACTTGACAGAGAGAGAGAGAGAGAGAGAGAGAGAGAGAGAGAACAAGCAGAGGGAAAAGCAGGCAGAGGAAGGAGCGGAGCCTGATGCAGGACTTGATTCCAGGACCCTGGGACCATGACCTGAGCTGAAGGCAGATGCTTAATGACTGAACCACTCAAGTGCCCCAACTAGATGATTCTTGACATTTGAAACTATTACGTTTGGCCCCTAACTACCAAGAGAAATACAAAAGAATATTTATATAAATTTCCTTCTTTAAATAAAGAGTCTAATTTTCCTGTGACAAAATTACCCTTATACTACAGTGGCTGGTTCAAAGAACCTGGTTTTGAAAGATCAGCGCACATATTTTTAAAGGACAATAAATATTGTAAAGAGACTGAGGCAAAGGTTAAGGAAGTCTTGTCCAGTAGACCCATCGCAAGTCTAGAACTAGAAGAAGCAGACAAAGAGGAAAGTCAAATTTAAGCTCTCTGGGAGGTCCAACCTGTTCTAGCCAAACTTTCCCTTGCCTTTCGGTCTCGACTCACTAATATTTATAATTATATTTTAGAAGTGTACTATGTTGTTACATGCCAACACCCCCTTGCCCCTGCTCGAGGACAGGTGTTATTAAGTGTACCCTCCCTCATCACATTTCCCAATACTCTTGGACTCAAACACCAGTAATAAAGAAAAGTTCTTATTTATGAATTCCTCATATGGTCAAAGATATGATGAATCACACCTTGCAAGTCAATCATTAAAATTTTAAGAAAACTATCACCACACAGTTTAAACACCTTTGGCAAATTGTTTTAAAAAAAAATTTAAAAAGGTTTGGACCACACACGGATTTTTTTTTTTTTTTGGTCTTTCATCTTGAAAGTTATTTTCTCTTCTCCCAAAGAAACTGACCTGCTTTAAATCTTCTTCTGCCAGATGATGTAGTGTCTTGCATCACCTTATTAATCTATATGCAAGGCATTTATTTCAAAGCAGAGAATATGCGTTTAGGCAGACCACTTATTTAATTTTTTTTAACAATTTTAGTTATTTCAAGGCAATGAGTTTACATATGGACTAATAAGTCCCAACCCACGGATGTGAGATTCAATTTATTTCTCCGTTGCTAAAAATCACATATAAGAAACCTAATTTTACATAGATTTCCTATATGTATAGAATTATGTATGTCTATATGTCTATATATAAAACATGGTGCTCCGCCAATTTTTCTCAGACAAAATTCTATGAAGTTCTCGCCACCTTTCTCCTTATAGAAAAATTTGAGAATATCACAGACTGCATTTTGCCTTGAGACTAATAAAGTTTTCCTGCCAATTCCATAAAAGAATGAGGTGGAAAACTGTTCTTTCCAATTCACTCGTGTCTCTAATAATGTAAGGTCCCTGTCTGGCCAAAGTCACACATATCCCCTGT
>PITA01029280.1:0-18119 GCA_004023965.1 Spilogale gracilis | reverse complement strand
CAAACCATTTGCCAACAATTTGAGGAGGTAAGGAATCTGAAAATAAACTGAATTTGTTCAGTCTGAATTATTAGCTCAGTGTTATTTAAACTTACAGGAGTATGCAATTTTATGAGAAGTAATGAGTTTTCTGTCAATGGAAATATTTAAAAAGGTCGGTTGGGGAAAATTCTGCATATCAGGGAACATGTTTGCTGACCAAGGGTTTGCAACCCATGTCAGACTTCGGAAGGACAAGTAGAGCTTTAAAGAAAAAAGGAGAGGGCCGTAGTTGATTGTTTTGTTTGTGATCGGGTCTTGGGCATTAGTGTTGTTTAAAAGCTCACTCAATGGGGCGCCTGGATGGCTCAGTTAGTTGGGTAACTGCCTTTGGCTCAGGTCATGATCCCGGAGACCTGGGATCGAGTCCCACATCGGGCTCCCTGCTCGGCGGGAAGCCTGCTTCTCCCTCTCTCACTCCCCCTGCTTGTGTTCCCTCTCTGGCTGTGTTTCTCTCTGTCAAATAAATAATGAAATCTTAAAAAAAAAAAAATCCCCCCCAGTGATTCTACTGTGCACCAGACTTGAGAACCATTTCTCTAGATGATTTCTCTACTTCTCTCAAACCCTTAAGATTTTGTTCATTTGAGGATGACTTGTTCTTTATATTAGCTTAAGAAACACAAGACAGAGCATATATTTGAGTTTTGCAATTAAAAATATAAATCAGGGTGTAATGAGTCTTCTACCACCTAAGCAACCTAAACTGAGTTTTAATGAAAAAAAAGAAAGAAATCTAGTCTTCGCACAAGTGTCTACCATGGTATAAGCACTTTGCATACTTTGCATATGTTAGCTCATTGAGCTCTTAGAATAACTATATAAGGATGGTGCTATTGCCATCATCAACATCCCTATGACAGGTAAACTGATACAGAAATTAAGGAACATGCCTACTTGCTAATAAGTGGAAAAACTGAAACCAGGCAGTTTGGCTTAAGAGAATATAGACTTAGTGAAAATACTGCACAGCTTCTCATGGTTTTAAAATAGGACCCAACCCCTGTACACCCAAATAATTCGTCCGACCGAGTAGCCTCCTTTAGGATATTATAAGACACTTGGGATATATTTGATTTGTTGTGAATGAATGAGTGCAGAATTCAGCCCTGATGAATTCTGAAAGAATGTCTTAAATAATGAGCTTTACTGTCCAATACCATCCAGGCATTCCATTAGAAACGTATCGAAGACAGGGGCGTACAGTTGTTAGGTTTCTGTCTTCGGCTGAGGTCACAGCCCTGGAGTCCGAGGATCCAGCCCTGCACTGGGCTCCGTGCTCGGCAGGAAGCCTGCTTCTCCCTCTCCCACTCCCCCTGCTTGTGTTCCCTCTCTTACTGTCTCCCTCTCTCTGCCAAATAAATAAATAAAATCTTTAAAAGAAAAAGAAAGTAGAAATGTATCGAAGACAGGTAGAAATTCAGCCTTGCTGTGGAACTCTCTGGAAAACGATATGGCGCGATATCCCTAAGGTCATACATTTGAATACCTACCCTCCTTCTTTCCAAAAGTTTCTTCTTATGTTTAATCCAAATCCCTCATATTCTAATTTAGACTGTTTTATTTTGTTCTATTCTTTTCTGTCTTTTCTGTCTTCAGCCAGGGGGCAAAGCACTGCCAAGTAAAGTGCTGTTTCCCTCAGCCCGTAGCCGGGATGCAGGCAACGCTGTCTGCTCCCTTCCCATCAACTAATTGAAATGCTGCCCCAGCGGTTGTCCACCCTGAAGGGTCAGAAGCATTCCTTAAGGAACTTTTTTTTAAAAATGGCCCATCCTCAGGCCCACCCAGGCCAATTCCACGTCGGGGAATTTTTAATAAGTTTGGCACTTTTAATAAATTTTGGTTTTGTCTACAGTGAGCATTGGCCAGTTGAAACACATTCCATGGGTCTTTGCTGACTCTGCCTTCCCCTAGGGCCAGGGAACTCGGGGAAGGTGACCTCTTCCCTGTGCATCACGGTCTACCACAGTGGGCACAGGGCAAGTCCGGCCATCGTTGCCTACAAGACCTCAGACGCTTGCTTCCAATTCCTTAACTTTTGTCAAGCTGGAGGGGGTTGCATATGGCTACAGTGAAGGATTCCTGAAACAGCAGAGAAAGGGCTCTGACTCCATGCTATCTCATGGAGCACTCTCCCTGGGAAGCGGAGGCCTGTGATGATGCAACAGCTGAGCCACTAAAGTGAGGCCCTCACCCGGGAGGCCAAAACCCAACTGGGGCCGGGCGCGGGAGCTACGACAAATCAGCGCTCCTGAAACAAAGAGGATAAACCGGGAAGATAAACCTCTCCACTCTAAGTTCCACTGCACTCACAGATGTTTTACATCTGCCCCCAAAACGTCAGTTGAATCGAGTCCTCTCAGTGCTGGGCTAAAGGGAGGCTCGGGAGAAAGCTTCCTGCACTTTTCTGCAGTGTCCTCTAAACATACAGATGTTTCTTATCCTTAAATAAAAAGCGGATTCTCTCCTTTGTCTTAAGAATTGCATCAAGGGGGGCATCTGGGTGGCTCAGGTCATGATCTCAGGGTCCTGGGATCGAGGCCCGCATCAGGCTCTCTGCTCGGCAGGGAGCCTGCTTCCTCCTCTCTCTCTGCTTGTGATCTCTCTCTCTGTCAAATAAATAAAATATTTAAAAAAAAAAAAAAGAATTGCATCAAGGGATTGATTTGGAAATAAACACATTTCCAAAATGGATATGCAAAAAATATTCGGCATGTGCTGTGAGGTTAGCAGGCTGGCAAGCAGCTAGCTACATCATTGTTTTCTTATTTACCAATAGCAGGATTTTTCAGAACTGGAGTGTCTCTATTACATAATTGTGCAAGACAACAATAAATCCACATGTGACATAAAAAGGCCTCTTTCGAACAGTTAAAAACGAAGTCTAAATAAGACAAGAGAATCAAAACGAGTGCTGGGTTGTTTCAAAGAAGAGATCTGTTTGCTGTCACTATTGATTTATATCAAAATTATTCTGAGGTATAAAATAACAAGCAAACTGAAGCACCCACACCTGTTCCTGGGAGGGCAAAACGAGAACAGAGAAGCAAAGTAAACACCACAAGGTCCACAGCAATAACTAGAAGACCAGAACTCTATGTAGTTTCCCAGTCGAGGGAAGAGAGCCAGAATGGGAAAAGGAGAAAGGTGTCCACTTGGCTAATTCTTACCTCAGGATTTTCCATAAGAACTGCCAATTCTCTCCTTGGTGATTTATCGCTCTCACTTCAAGGGGGAAATTTAATATTTGGTTTAGGAAAATGGCATGAAATTAAAGGACACGAGAAAGGCTCTGAACTGCTCTAGGGATGACGACAAATATTTTAAAGGTTTCTGTGGACTGCACTTTCATTTATTAGGTAGTGACAACTTTTCCTACAGCCTCCTTTCGGAGTTTCCAGTTTGCCTTTTCTTAAAGGAGGAACAAAGTCAGCGGGCTCTATCATGAATCTTAGAGCCTTTGTGAAAGGGAAGGGAGCAGGAGAGGAGAGCATTGCCTTCCCCCTCCTGCACAAAAGGGAGCCCATTTTGGAGGTGTTACTTGTAAGGTTATGCTTTTCTTTTAGCATTGCTGGAAGGGCTTGATGTCACCTTCTATTTTTATTAGAGGGACAGGCAGAGAGCCTGGCATTCTCCGGGAAGTCTAAGCTGAAGGGATGTGTAAATAAGGATGTCCTGCGGCCGGTCGCCTCTCGGGGCCCGGCTAACTGCTGGTCAGCGTTTTCTGTGCTCCCAGTGAGGACAGACCTGCACATCAGCTTTGTGCCCTAAGAGCTAAGAAATTCAAACTCAGGAAGTTTTCATTTTCTGTGGGCAAATCACAATCTTTCTGGGCCTCTGATTTCTCAGGATTTTTTGTTTTTTTTTTTTTGTTTTTAAAGATTTTATTTATTTGACAGAGAGAAACACAGCCAGAGAGGGAACACAAGCAGGGGGAGTGAGAGAGGGAGAAGCAGGCTTCCCGCCGAGCAGGGAGCCCGATGCGGGACTCGATCCCGGGACTCCGGGATCATGACCTGAGCCGAAGGCAGCCGCCCAACCAACTGAGCCCCCCGGGCGCCCCTGGTTTCGCAGTTTTAAAACAATAGATGGGGATGGGTATGAATGAAAGAATCTCTGCTCATCCTTCTACCCCTGATGTTGTGTGAGTAGTGACTCAGTGTGTCTTTTTACACAAACACCCACACATCTATACGCACACACATACTCACATGCACACACACACGCTCATACCTTTCCACAGTTTGAGGTGACCTGGTGTAGAGTGTTAAGAGCTACAGTTTCCCACCCACAGGGATGCTGAGCTAACTGAAGACGGGGGCATTTTCTAAATGTTCATGTCTGCGGCTTCTCCTTTAATGCCCAGCCTGTGAACGCAGTGACCAACTGTGTTTTCAGCCATAACTACGGATTACTTTTGCATATTTGATATCGATTTACAGGCGGTAAAGATGATTAACTTTTAAGTGTTCCCAACCTCCCAACGTCCCATTTTTATCCAAACAGAGTTCAATTTTTGCCCTCTCAGCTTCTCTCCTGTCTTCAGAAGGCCTTTCCCCTCTTTGTAGGTCTCTACTGGCCTTGAGTGTTTGCCATCCATAAATTGGGAAGAGGGCTGAATGAGCCCTGGAGGTACTACAGGGAAAAGAGGAGGATTGGGGACAAACCAATTGAATTGAATAATAGAGAAGTGATGCAGAAGGGCGCCTGAGTGACTCAGTTGGTTAAGCGACTGCCTTCAGCTCAGGTCATGACCCCGGAGACCAGAGATCGAGCCCCAGATCGGGCTCCCTGCTCCGCGGGAAGCCTGCTTCTCCCTCTCTCACTCCCCCTACTGTGTTCCCTCTCTGGCTGTGTTTCTCTCTGTCAAATAAATTTAAAAAATCTTTAAAAAAAAAAAAAAAGAAGTGATCCAGAAGGGCGAGCCTGGAGTAGAGAATCATTCTGTTCGGGGATTTTTAAGAGAGATGTATCTTAGCCCCTGCAGAAATATAATGAAAGAGAATAGAAAGGAAGAGGGGATGGCTATCAGGTTACCTTAAACTGTGTATTTGGGCCCTCTTAGGGCTTTTCAAGAAAAGCAAGCAAAAGACTTGAACTCTTTCGTGTATTTGACTTTTCCGTAGCTCAGAGAATAAGCCACACAGGACGAGGTGGTTTAAGAGTTTCCATTCTCTCTCACAGAGAATGAAAAGGTAGTTCAGAAGATGAAAACTTTGTTTAGCTCACAATTTGTGCTAACATTAGTTATGTTGAAAATGTAAGCCCCCTCACTCCCAAAGGAAAACGGAAACAACCAGCATTCATTAAATCTTGATTCCAGATAATGTTCTCGGTGCTTAAGGCATGTATTGTCTTAACAAAGATGGCCCCTCTGCTTCCTCAATTGCCCCTTTCCTTCCGACCAAGGATGCTAATTATGATAGCTATAAGAAGCTACTCTGTTATTCATGCTTTTGGCATAAATACATGACTGTCATTATGCCAATAAACAACCCAAAGCAAATGATAATGAGACTGATGTTGAACTCAATCCAGCCTCACACGGTGCTTGCTGAGCTGTGAGATTCCAATGTGTCATTTGTAATTTCAGGATAATGACTGGAATGTGATCCCCCAATTCCCAGGGTCTTGGGGGGCGGGGGGATCTCTCCTGACATTGAGGAAGGCAGTGCTACACAGGAAGAGTCGGAAGCCCAGATCTCCATTTCGAGCATTGTCACATCTGCTATCTAGATGAGGGGAAGGGTCGTCTATTTCCCTGAATTACTTATCTGTGAATGAATTCTGTGCATTCATTCCTTGGAGAAGAAAAGCTGTTGCATATTAAAATATTCATTAATGAACCGATCACTTACAAAATTAGAACCTGTCCAATAAAATTGCAGAGTAAAACTACACCTTTTTCCATAAGGCAGGATTAAGGAAAATGGCTTTTGATCTGCTGCAATCACAAGCACAGTCACCAATGACATTGAATCTGGGAGAATTATTCCACTTGAAGGCCAAGAAAATGAATGGCTTCATCAGAAGGGAATGATTTGAACATCAAAAGATGAGAGAGGCCTTTGGGTAAATGGATGCGTCCATTGAATGTTCCCACAAACAGATCCATGATTCTTGTGTTAAAGTTAAATCTGAAGGGATCAGTTCCCGTATCTTGCTTTCATATGATCTGTTCAAAAAGTCATGCTTTTACAAAAAATCACATTTTAATTCTTTGTTTATTCTAAGAATTAGTGCAGAATGCAATGATATCCCGAATCTTTTCAAATATAAAATCATTCACTTTCATAGCTCTAAGGTTTAATTTTTTATGAGAATATCTGAAAGTAAGCCACATACTTATGTGTATGTCTATCTGTTTGCTATTTCTGATCAATTATTCTTGTGCTACCCCAGGATAATCACCACCTCTCAGAGAGGAGAACTGGTTATTGCGGTCGTGGTGATGGGAATGAGAATTCTGAAATGAGCATCTGGGAACTGGTGGCACTTCCTCCGCTCCCTCTCCGCAGCATTAAATGGAACCCAAATTCCTTCTCAAGTCGGCCACTCGCCCATCAGCACAGGCAAATTCCCACCATCAGGCATTGCGCAGCGCCAGCCATTAGAGGGCGCCCGTGGTGCAGACTGCGTCGTGCAGACTGCGTCGTGTCTGTAGTTTAAGGACCGCCGGAGTCCGGGTCCTGCGCTATTCTTGTCAGCAGTTTTCAGAAAGGAGCCAGGTTGCTTTTGATGCTGGCGACTCATGATCATTGGTGGAAGACTCTATTGTATTATTGCATTGTGTTGTGTTGTGTTGTGTTGTGTCGTATTGTGTCGTATTGTATCGTATTGTATCGTATTGTATCGTATTGTATCATATCGTATTGTAATTGAAGAACTTGGTCTGTTACTTTAAGGTAAACAAATAAGTTTGCCTCCTTTCATTAAAATTATCCCCTTTGCCTGATCAGTGACACTAACCCCAAACCACCCTTCAGCTTTTATGCATGAGGACTACTCTTGAAGATTCCCTGCCATGGAGGAATGACGTATGGAGGAGTCATGGAAGGCGAAGGAATATAGAGAGGTATGTCCAATGAAAAAGAAACATATTCGATATTGATAACCAGGAAACTAAAATACAATCTAGTAGAATGAGAAGCTGAATATGAAGAGACTGTGAAAGGACACCATCTCAAGGATGTAGTGAACTCGGGTGTTAATTTAGAATTACATCCCAGTGGGACTGAGATGGAACCAGGCCAGGGATTCGGGGGTGACATTTCTTATCATAGGGCTCATATAGAAATGTTCCATTTTGTTAATGTAAAATAATGTAATTAGATGGATGTGACAGTTAAGGAAGCGATGTCCATTAGCAATAGTGGATCATTCCCTCTGCAGACGGTTCCAGAACAACCTCAGTACCAGACAGTCTGATGTATTTATAAGGGAGAGCCCATTAGTTTAAACATGGGTCTGAGAAAAATAGATTGGGAATAATGAATTCTCTTCTTCAAATTCTCATTGTAGTGCATGCCAAAGACTAAAAGAAACAACTATTGGATTATCTGTTTCACAGTTCTGTTTTCTTAATGCAGATAACTGATATTTGTAAGTAATTTGGAAACGTCACTTAAAAGAAAGTAACAGCCCAGCAGAATTAAGAGCAGAGAGATCAACAGATAAGCCATCAGGACGTCCACTCAAATATCGGTTACGGTCCATCACTGTCCTCTTCACTGTTAGTTCGTCTTTGTAGCCCCATTTAGTGCCGCTGATGCGAAGGGTAAGAGGCTGAAAATAAAACCAAGGTCACGGTTGCCATACACTCAAGGCGCTAAGGTTGGTTTAAGTTCTCGCATCGCATTGTAGCCTCTTTGCAAGTCCTCAGCCTGCCCCATGCCTATGAGCGGCATGGCCATGCATGCTCCTTTTCTAGCAATGCCAGAACTGATTCCGGCTTCCGTTCCAACTTTTTCTTGTCCACAGGAGCCTTCCTCAGATCTCAGTATTGGAAATGTATTCATTATCCAGGCCCAGGGGACATACCACATTCTGTATAAAGGCTTCCACGAGCGCCGTGGTCTAAGCAATAGTTTTCTGCCTCTGAAACTATGACCTTCTGCGTGTCCCCTGATGAAAGTTGTCTTATTTCATTTGTGGTCACATCTTTTATCTTCTAGTAATTGGTTAAGTTCCTTGAGAATGGGAATAGTTTCTTCTCTCTTGTAGTCCTCACTACTAATATGTTTCGTTGCTGCTGCTGTTGTTGTTGTTGGTGGTGGTGGTGGTGTTGTATGGCAGGAATGAGAGGCTCCAGAAGGATTCATTGACTGGGTTCTTGCATTAACTATGTTAACTAATTAGTTGATAATAGTACACCAAGGAACAGAGAGAGCTTGGCCTGGTACTGCTTCTGAAAAACCAATTAAATGACATGATCGTTTAATATGAATGAGTTTGTGTCTAAGCACTGCTCTTGAAGGCTGCCTGCCATGGAGGGGTGAGCTCTGGAGGACATTAGGGCATGCCACATTAAAAGGAAACACAGTAAATGTTGACAACAAGAGACTAAAGTGTAATCATAGCAGATTTTATTTCCTCTCTCTCTCTCTCCCCCACCCCTACTCTTGTTTTCCTAAATTATAGTTGTACGGTGTACTCTTAGCCTGGGAGATAATGGATTACTATTTTGAATGCAGCCCACCACGTCCGAATAAATACAAAGGCTCGCTATTCATACTTATGTTTTGGTTTATCCTCGGTATGTGCAACACGCAAAGAGGTGAATGAGAGGAGAGCTATTTTATATTCTGGACTCCGTTGTCCTCTGGGGAGGAAAGGAAGGAATTCTTGAGGGAGAAAGGGCAGTTTTTAAGGCAGAAGAATCTATGACTCCGAAATAACACAAGAGGGAGCCCTTTCCAACACAGTCAGAGGAAGGAATGGGCCCTTCCAGTTCCCTAAACCCCTAAAGAGGCAGCAACTAACACTTGTACTCATGTTTTGCCCTTTTAAAATTCACACACACACACAAAATAAAATATATGTATATATGGTGAAATATACTGAGTTATCAAGACGCATCTTGAGATGGTAGCTAGTGAAAGTATTCTACCCAAGTTTTACTATTTCATTTTTATACTGGAAGTAAACAACTGAATTAATTTTATTTTGCAGCAAATTTTTATATTTCTTTATATGTGTATGTGTAAACTGTGCATGTGGTTTAGAATTTTATATGTTTTGTTCTGTGCCCTAAGATGTAAGTGAAATTATCCCTGCCTAGGTTCAGGAGACTGAACTTAATCCCATTTTTCCCATTGCACGACTTTAGATAATTAACTACTTTCTCCTTCCATTATTCAGTCTGCAGGACCACAAGCTTCTATCTGGTTTCTAAGGTGGTTTCTAAGGTGCTCTCCAGGTTATATAGCTCAGTGGGTCTATGAAATATGATAATGTTATTAAGTGTTTTATAAATAATTGGGGTACAGATAGGGAAGGGATATAGGTCATAGATCTCTAACTTTTAAGTCTCTTACTAAAACGAAGCAGTGTAAATTGAATATATGGGAAAGGCAGTGTTTTAAAAACCAGGAGGAGGTACTTAAACTTTGAAATCAAATCACATGGTCTTGAGGTGACTCAGTGTTGGTGACTAGGTTAGGTCTATAAATAATACATGAAGACATTACTCGATCTTTTTGATTAGTATGTTGATTTAACTGATCCGAGGAAATGGTTTTATTTGTTGGGGGTGAAGGCCGGAGGTTGTGATGGCTAGTTTTTGATATTTTTGTTTTTTTGGGTGTTTTTCCTTAAGCAGTATTTTTTAAATGTCTGTATTTAGAGGAATAAATAAAACTTCACTAGATTGAAGATACTGTTTAAAGGGCTTAGGTTTACATAATAACTACCTTAATTAGGGGGTGGACAGTATTATTGCTATCATGTTGAGCTAAACTACTTTTATCCTGTCTTCAGCCCATGGAGACAGACATCATTCTAGGTCTTGGTTTTCATTCTCTAAGTCCTTTGTTTGTATGGGACATTCTTCCTTCTCCTCCCACCCTTCCTCCCCATCTTGTCCTCTTTCTTTCTCTGGGACGCTTGCATTCCTTTATCAATCCATAGGAAATCTTTGCCAAGTAAACTGGCCTGGCTAACCTTGTGAAGAAAATCTGAGGCTGTGAAAGAACAGGAAAGGATTAGGGCTCCAAAAGTTATTTTCTGGAGGGAAGTAACAAAAATGCAGTGCTCCGGTAGTTTGGGGAAAGAGGATGCAGAAGCGTAATCCGAGGATATCATGAGTGCATAGCACTGGTTATGTCTTAAAAAAGGATAAGGTACATATTGAAAATGATGTAATACGCAGCCATAAGGTAACAGAGATCTGGGGCAGATGGATATTCTAAAGCATGAGTTTCCTTCCTTCCTTCATCCCTTCTCTCAATGAATTGAGTATCTTCCGTCGTCAGGCCCCGTGCGAGGCTCTTGGTATCAAGGTCAAAGGAGATGTATTCTCTGTCTTCAAGACTGCTGGAGTCTAACTGTGAAGTACACAGGTGCACAGAGAAGAACGGAAGAGAGTAAGGATGTGCCAAAGACAGCGGTGCCCTACGCAGGAGCAATGGTCCTGCTTGTGTAGAGCAAGGGAGCCTCAGAGAGGAGGGATCTGCGGTGCTAAGGACAGGACAACTGCTAGTCTCCCAGGAGGTGGAGGGCAGAGGGGCAGTGCAAGCAGGAAGATTTTGCAATGGCAAAGAGAGAGCACCGGCACAGTGTGTTCAGGGAACTAAAGTTGTTTGGTACTGTTGGAGACCAAAGTTCAAGGGAGGTGGTAGAGGAAAGTAAAATTGCTCTGTGGGGTATGGGCCCAACCCTAGGAAGCCTCAGGAGCCGTGTTAAAAATGACTGCCGGTTGATTTTGAAAATGATGCATTTGAGGTTGGGATAAGGATGGTAAGAGGAATATTTTAGAGAGATCCCTGTAGACCTTGCGAGAGACTGATGTGAGTGATAAAGAATGCAGGCAAGAGCTGATGAGGCTTGGTTGAGAATAAGGTTCATAGCAGAGCAAGCTTCACACACCTGCCCTCTCTGATTTGGTTGTATACGAGTACATGACCCTTCACAGTGCTCTCTACTTACACTTAGAGTTCTAGAGTGTTTTGTGGTTTTAAAAGCCCTTCCTTTCATCTCTTCTATTCTTTTGCTCTGATAGAATGGCCTCATTACCCTTGCTTTACATGTGGGGAAACTACATAGAGTCTATAGTGAGGTTGGGATTAGAGTTTGCACTCCTGTGTCCCGTCCCTTCCCTTCCCTTCCCTTCCCTTCCCTTCCCTCTCTCCTTTACTTCCTTAGTTTCTTCCTTCCTTTTTTTTTTTCTCTCTCTTTCCTTCAATTCTTTAATTACAAGAAGCATCCTTCCTAAACTGTAAAAGAAAGACATTACACACCAAGGAGCTGCAGCCCGAATGCACCCAATATAGTTAGTAAACCAAGCAATAATTAATGTAATAATTAATGTAATTAATGTAATTAATGAAAAATTCAGTGGCCAAACACAGTATTGCCATTACACGTTCACTACACATTCAGTTGCCAATACACAATACGTGTGTGTGTACACACATATATACAATATATACATATAAATCTACATACACATGCCAAGTTGATATTGGTTGAGTGTTTCTTACACAGGACGTAGGTATAGATGGTTAAGCTTTGTTCTTGGTTTGCTAAGTACACGGGCTAGGAAAAAAACTGTAAAATAAGTTCAGAGGCACTGGGTCTCTTAGAGTTTTTTTGTAGGTACCTTTCAAATGGGGATTATTGGACAAGAGCTGTAGTGCCAACCATGTGTTTCTCTGAGGCTGGCTTACAAGGAGTCCAACCAGCAATCCCATTACCCAGAGAGAATAAATTTCTTTAAAGGCCAGATTTCTCCATGAGGATTCTTTTTAGCATTTTTTTTCCTTAAAAAATCTGCCCAATAAGAAATGCCTTTGCTTGTATTAGCAACTGGCTCCAATTATGTGGGCTTTTTTTTTTTTCCCCTATCTTGTTAATGGCTATAAAGAGGCAGGTTGTGGAACCAGGCATAATTTTACAGCTAAAAATAACTTAATCTCTCTTACCAGGTCTTGAGGCACAAAACAAGGGCATTTTCTTCATGTAGCACTCATCCAAGGAGTTCGCTTTTTACTTATCTGAAGTCCTTCCCCTTGAAGAGCCATTAGTCATAAGGATTCTGACAACTGAGTGTTAGCAAAGGCTGTAACCGTACATGCAAGGAATAAAGTTCTCTGGAAAAACAAATAAGGGCCTCCCAGACGTCCCAACAGTAGGGCGTAATAACCCGCACAGGCTTCTCCATCCTTCTGTTTGCCTAGGCTGTGGAGCCCTAGGTAACGCAGATTGGAATTATCTCGGGAATGTTGCAGAGAAGCAAGGATCCTTCTGGAGGCGTGCCGAGGCGAGAGATCTCTGGCCCTCTCTTGGTTATGATTGCAGTCAGCTCAAAAATAGTTTATTTATCTGAGTAAAGTAGACCCAGCTTAGGGACAAATGCCGAGCTGACTTTAAAATTGTGGAAGGCATGGTTCCTCTAGGGAGGAACACACGTAGGGAAAGCGCAGGCGTGAAGCACCAGGGTCAAGATGTAAGGGAGAGGGTGCTCTTTCCCTGGCTCTCATCCTCGGGTGTGTGCTCAAGCACCCCATGCCCTTAGGACCCATTTTACACCCGGATCAGAATTAATGGCCCTGTTCACTTGGGCTCAGTTATAGAGCACTCACCTGGGAAACTGTAAGGAGCAGAACTGTAAATCCTATCACCAAATAGTGAATTCTCTCTAATTTATTTACCTAGGCAATTGAGAGCCCTGAGTTCTGCAATCAAATGCGTAGAGATTTATTGTGAAAGGACATTTTTTTAAGAGCACGAGGAACAAGGCTTTTAGCTTCTCTGCGGTAAAAACGCCCCTGAACAGCAGGTGTTTTAAAAGCTAAACCGAATTTGGCCAGTGATGGCCTCCGGTGCCAGGCCCTGTGCGCACCGCAGCGAAACCGCTGGCCCTCCTGCCACCGTCGGAGGGGAAACGGAACACAAATATCCCTTTCCCTCGGGAGGAGAAACAAAACGAAGTTGGTCAGCCCACCCCAGCATGTGTTTGCCCTTCTACTCTTCCCATATTCACAGAGCCCAGAAGTGATCCCAGAGAGTACTTTCTCCCTGTCCGTATTTTGCAGTCTTCCAATAGAGTGGACGGCTCTGACAGCAGTCTCTGCTTCCTCCCATTTCTTTAAAGATGCGGACTTGGGGCTCCTGGGTGGCTCAGTTGGTTAAGCGGCTGCCTTCGGCTCAGGTCATGATCCCGGAGACCGGGGATCGAGTCCCACATCGGGCTCCCTGCTCAGCCGGAAGCCTGCTTCTCCCTCTCTCAGTCCCCCTGCTTGTGTTCCCTCTCTGGCTGTGTTTCTCTCTGTCAAATAAATAAAATCTTAAAAAAAAAATTAAAAAAAAAAGATGCGGACTTACAGAGACCATTGAATTGGATTTTGCAGAGGATCAATCCTTACAGAATCTGAAGCATCCCATGTGCCCACCTCTGCAAATTTTATCTTTCTAACATCTTGAATTAAAATGTGAGCCCGTATGAAATATTTATCAATAGGAAATTTACTTCGGATACTCCTTCGATTTTTAGAGGTGACAGATTATGTAAAATGCCAAAGCCAGCAGTCAAATGTCTCAGTCTTAAACCGGGGACTTGGGCTGAAGCAAGATAAGCATTCAATAGTTGCTGTGCCTCTTATGTTTATAAAATAAAACTGAAGTTATATACAGATGCAGGTGGCGCAGTTGTGTATCTGAAACACCAGCAGGACTTCCCAGTCCCTGCCCACTATCATTCCCCCAGGTGTTCCAGAATCTTCGAGGGAGGGGACAGATTAGAGGAGGTACCACGGGAAGCCACAAAGGTGAGTCAGCTGTGAACACCCCCCCCATCCCACTAACCCCAGCGACACACATTTTGACCTCTGTTAATTTGAAGTGGTGGTTGTCAATCAAGGCTGATTTTGTCTCCCAGGGACCATTTGACAATGGTCAGAGACATTTTTGATTGCCCAGCCATGGGGAAAGGGTGGGAGCACTACTGTCGTTTAGAGGATAGAGGTCAGGAATGCTGCTTGAAGATGTTCAGGACAGACTTCCACAACAGAGAATTATCTAGCCAAAAGGTTGGGAAGGCCAATTTAAAATAACTTTAGATCAAGGGTTGGCACACTACAGCCTATGGGTTAAAGCTGGCCCTCTACGTGTTTTTGTGAATAAAGGTTTCTAGAATCAGAACACAGCCATACTAACTCATTTCTATATTGTCTATGGCTGCTTTCATACTACAGTGGTACGGTTGGGTAGTTGGGGCAGTGATTGTGTGACCCACAAAACCGAAAATATTTATTATTTATCCCTTTGCAAAAGAGCAAAACAGTATTTTGCAATGTAATCATTTTAATTTTAATTTTTTCACATAGATTTAGGTAATAATTATGTGATCACAAAAGCAGTAATAATATTCTTTGAGGGCCCAGATGCGGGATCAGATTGAAGTTCTGCAGGAACCGGACTGTATACAACTTAAATGACCTCTTAAAAAAATTGGCATAAATCATGTATTTATTAACAAAAAGAAAATAAATCTCATCAAATTATTGTAGACTTAAAAATTCAAGTCCTTTCCTTTTAATGGGTATTTAATCAATTTTCCAGATTTTCTTGCATTAAAAAAAGCTGCCTGATTGTATTTTGGCTCATCCTCTCCTACACACTTTCCATCTCAGCCATATAGTGCTGTCCCACAGGGGCTACTGCAACCCAGGGGCTCCCAGCCCCTAAGTAGCTTCACTGGTAACTTCAACAACTCTCTACAAATGTCCCCAGCACGATGTTTTTGTTCAAGATCAATGAGCATCAGAAGGGCTGGGTTTTAATTCTGGCTTTGTCATTCATTAACTATGTGACCTTGGGCAAGTGAATTCATCCCTCTGTGTCTCATTTCCTTAAATGGTATAATGTAAACTGTCCCTTTAAGTGACTAATCTCTGTAAGCTATTGCTCAATTTTCTTTGATTTTAAAATTTTGAATGCTCTTGGATTTGTCTTAGAAAGTTTTTATTATCTGTTATATTGCCTTCCCCTAGTTAAAAGAAAATTGGTATCTTAAGACCAATATTCTTATTCAGTTCCAACTCTATTCCAGTCCTACACATTTAAATAGTTCTGAATTGTCTGTCTATGAATCATTACTATTCCTTAGGGTTCCTCTCTCACAATTTGTTCAACCAAGCCTGCTTCACTGAAATGTGTTTTCTACTTTGATGCTTATTTTTCATGCTTAGAAATATTTTTGAAGCATTCCATATAAAAGGCACAAGTAATTCACTATAAGAAACCAAGAGAAATTCCTTTTCTTTCTGAAGACTTTTTTGAACACTCTAGTGGCTGTAAACCTTGCCTATTTTTTCCAAATTATCAGCAAAGTATTAACTCTATTGTTCAGGTTTCAACAAACATGAATAGTCTTCTCAATGGATTTCATCACCCAAAATAGTTCACTACGTGCACTTTAAACCAGGAGGTAATTTTAGTTTCTGTGTTCAGCTTAACAACTAAAGAATGGCCACTCTGAGTTCACCAAGGATTCATTCTGCCTAACATACTACCTCTGACATGGCACCAAGGAACTTGGGACTGGGGGAAGATATGGCATTGATGGTGGAGGGGAAGGTAGGAAAAGGTGGGGACAGGGATAAGAACCATTATTACCACCAACTGTCATATTCATGATGTGTCTAGATTTTAGATTTCATTAAGCAGGATGAACTTATCATTCTTGTCACCTTGTCCCACCTTATATCATGAGTTTTTAATATAATCATGACAAATATAACTGGAAAGTAGCTTAGAAATAGTTGTTTATGTCAGTAAACTCATTGTTTATGTGGGTGAACTAAAAAGCAGATAATTTTAGTAACTGTTGATTATAAATGGAACTAAGCCTCAGAAACAAGGTTCTGAAATTCCAGTTGAACACTTTTTTTTTATTTAATTCTTTTTCAGTGTTCCAAGATTCATTGTTTATGCCCCACACCCACGGCTCCATGCAATATGTGCCCTCAATACTCACCACCAGGCTCTCCCATCCGCACACCCCCTTCCCTCCGAGACCCTCAGTTTGTTTCTGAGTCCAAATTCTCTCATGTTTCATTTCTCTCCCCAAATACCCTACGTCCCATTTCCTTTCCTTCTCCTACTGTCCTCTATATTACTCCTTATGCACCACATGTAAATGAAACCATGTGATACTTGACTTTCTCTACTTGGCTTATTTCACTCAGCATAAAATCTTCCAATCCAGTCCATGTTGCTACAAAAGTTGGATATTCATTCCTTTTTTTTTTTTTAAAGATTTTATTTATTTGACAGAGAGAAACACAGTCAGAGAGAGAACACAAGCAGGGGGAGTGAGAGAGGGAGAAGCAGGCTTCCTGCCAAGCAGGGAGCCCGGTGTGGGACGCGATCCTTGATATCCGGGATCATGACCTGAGCTGAAGGCAGTCGCTTAACCAACTGAGCCACCCAGGCGCCCCTATTCATCCTTTCTGATGAAAGCATTCCATTGTATATATGGACCACATCTTCTTTATCCATTCATCTGTTGATGGGCACCTTGGCTCTTTCCACAGTTTGGCGATTGTGGCCATTGCTGCGATGAACATTGGGGTACATATGGCCCTTCTTTTCACTATGTCTGTATCTTTGGGGTAAATACCCAGTAGTGCAATTGCAGGGTCATAGGGTAGCTCTATTTTTAATTTTTTAAGGAATCTCCACAGTTTTCCAAAGCAGCTGCACCAACTTGCTTTCCCACCAATGCTTGTTGTTTCCTGTCTTGTTAATTTTGGCCATTCTGACTGCTGTAAGTTGGTATCTCAGTGTGGTTTTGATTTCAATTTCCCTGATAGCTAGTGATGATGAACATATCTTCATGTGTCTGTTAGCCATTTGTATATCTTCTATGGAGAAGTGCCTCTTCATGTCTTCTGCCTGTTTTTTGATGTGTTCATTATCTTTTTGGATGTTGAGTTTGAGTAGTTCTTTATAGATCTTGGATATCAGCCCTTTGTCTGTAGTGTCATTTGCAAATATTCTCTCCCATTCGGTGCGTTGCCTCTTTGTTTTGTTGACTGTTTCCTTTGCTGTGCAGGAGCTTCCAGACTCTACTGTGAAGCCAGCATTACTCTAATCCCCAAACCAGACAAAGAGCCCATCAAAAAGGAGAACTTCAGACCAATATGTCTGATGAATATGGATGCCAAGATTCTTAACAAGATCCTTGCTAACAAGATCCTTGCTAACAGGATCCAACAATACATTAAAAAGATTATCCACCATGCCCAGGTGGGATTTATCCCAGGGATGCAAGGGTGGTTCAATACTCACAAATCAATTAATGTGATAGAACAAATCAATAAGGGAAGAGAGAAAAACCACATGGTACTCTCAATTGATGCAGAAAAGGCTTTTGACAAAATACAACATCCGTTCCTGATTAAAACTCTTCAAAGTATAGGGATAGAAGGAACATTCCTCAACCTCATAAAATCTATCTATGAAAAACCCACAGCGAATATCATTCTCAACAGGAAAAAACTGACAGCCTTCCCTCTGAGATCAGGAACAAGACAAGGATGCCCACTCTCACCACTACTGTTCAACATAGTGTTAGAAGTCCTAGCAACAGCAATCAGAAAACAGAAAGAAATAAAAGGTATTCATCTTGGCAAAGAAGAAGTCAAACTCTCTCTCTTTTCAGATGACATGATACTCTATGTGGAAAAACCAAAAGACTCTACCCCCAAACTACTAGAACTCATACAACAAATCGGTAATGTGGCAGGAGACAAAATCAATACACAGAAAGCAGTTGCGTTCTTATACACTAACAATGAAAATATAGAAAGGGAAATCAGAGAATCGATTCCATTTACTATAGCACCAAAAACCATAAG
>PITA01029279.1:0-18114 GCA_004023965.1 Spilogale gracilis | reverse complement strand
ACACACACACACACACAGGCCAAGATGCGGCCCAGCGCTACCCACCTGCAGGCGGCCAAGGTCCGGGTGGGGCTGGGCCGGAGGCAGGGGGAGCTCTCCGGGGACGGCGGTGCCCTCCTGTGACTGGCCACACAGAGTCACATTGCTGGAAGGCTCAGCTAACTGGGCTCCTCCAAGGGGAGGTCTTATCACAGGTGCGCTGTACCACAATTAACCTGACTTTTTGAAAACAGTGTGTCCCGCCCACCCCCAACTCACGGCCTGGGTCTACCAAGAAGCTCCCAGTCCCTAGACCAGCCTCGTTGCGCTTCGGCTCAGGCCAGCAAGGGCTGGTCCCACCCCCCCCAACGTGGCCCAGAGGAGCCCTTCCTCGATGGCACCCGGGCCGGAGCAGAGGGGCCCCTGGCTTAGCGAGGGCCAGCTCAGGGACTCCCAGCCCTGCAGGCCACTGCCGGCAGTATATGTACGTGGGAAACGAATAAAAACATGCACGAGGTTGAGACACGCCAGCCCCGTGGTAGTGGGGGGAGGGGCGGGGAAGGGGGACGGGGAAGGGGGGACTTCCATCTCATCTGCAAGGACTTGTAGACACTTTCAGGTCATTTAAAAGCATCAGGTCAAAGAGATGGAGAGAGGAAAACAGTTCTTCTTCCTTTCCAAAAGGCAGCTTTTCCTGGCTTTTTCTTGTCCCGCTGCCCCGGCGAGGACCAACAGGAAACAGAAGCAGGGAGAGAGGAGCCCTCTGCCGTGGTCCAGAACCCCAAGAGAACCTCATCCGCTTCTCAGCATGGGACGCGATGTCAGCGGTAGGTGACAACGTTCCCTACAGCCCCTGCAGAGCCGAGACCCTTATCATGAGGAAGTACGGCGTTGGGTCCAATGTTTCATCTTTTATTTACGAGTCCATCTTTCAGAGACAATATGCCCCTTGGCATAAAATATCTGACCCAGCAAGAGTGTAATTCTATTCTCTCCCCCATCTCTCATGCTGTTATTTTACTCTACGTGTCACGAACTCCATCATGGGCTGTCCTTACTCCTGCTTTAATTGCCTAAGGAATTGTTTTATAGAGTGTAACACTCTTGGCGTATCCCCATGTTCGCAGTTTCTGACGGGCTTCTATTGCTTGTGAAGACGTGGATTTACTTTCCTAACCATTTCCTTTTGGCCCAAAACTCTTCCTTTGACATTTCTTAGTGCAAATCTGCCAGTGATGAATTCGCTCATCTTTTACCTTAAAATGTCTTGATTTCACTTGTAGCTCGGAGGGATATCTTCACCAGAACCGGACTTCTTGGAGGACAGTTTTAACACATTAGAGATGGCGTTCCAGTTCTCCGGGCTGGCAGGCTCTCCAACAAGACGTCGGGCTATGAGGTGCCATGGTGGGCCCTTCTTTGTATCTGTGCTGCTTCGAGTTCATTGAACTCTTAGATCTGGGGACTCAAGGTTTTCTCATGCTTGGAACATTTGGGGCCGTTACTTTGTTAAACAAATGTTCTCCCCCTCATCTGCTTTGGGCTTCTGATGCCACATCCTATTAGACTGTTTGATACCACACCCCCAGATCAGCAGGGTTCTGCTTACTTTTTCCAGGCTTTGTTCTCCCTTTGCTTCATTTTGGGTCATTCTTATTATCCTACCTTCAAGTTCATGGGTCTTCTCTTCTATAGTGTCTAACCTGCTGCTAATACTAACTGGTACATTTTTTTTTCATTTTCATATTTTGTACAATTTTGTCTTTAGAATTTCATTTGATTCCGTATCATACTTTCCCTTTTGATTATATTCACCATATATCTCCTTTTGATTTTGTGCACCGTCTCCTTTAAGTCCTTGGGTATAGCTACAATCATTTTAGATGCCTTCCCTGCTAATTCTATTGTGATGTCATTTCTGGGTCTGCGTCTGTCGACTGCTTTTTCTCTTGGTTATAGGGCTACGTGCTCTTGCTTCTTCACGTGTCCAGTCGTATTTTATTTGGGTGTTGGAGGTTGTAAATGCTAAATTGTTGAAATCCTACATTCTTGTTTTTAAGAATGTTGAGTTCTGTGCCAATAGGGTGTTGAGTGACAGTGGAGACCAGCCTGGTCTTTGTGAGGCTTGCTGCCGAGCTCATCAGGCCAGGCACAGAGCAGCCTTCACTCTGCACTCTGGGTGAGCTTAGCCCCACACCTGAGACACTGCCTTTGGTCCCTGTCAAATGCCCTGAATAGCCTCAAGCCCCTTCATTCTGGATGCCTGGCATTTGAGCATCCCTGGGTCTGCACGGACACCGGGAGCTGTGCATCCTGGTAGTTGCTCTTTCCTTGGCTCCGTGAGACCTCACTCTGCACCTGCACACAGTAGCATTTCTGGGAGGGTTGATGGGAGAACTCCATCTCTGGGCTTCCCACAGGCTCCCTATCCCCAGCCTTCCTGAACCCCATGTCTCCCCTCCCAGCTCAATGAGACCACCATGTTCCACCTTTTAGAAGAAAGCCAGGAAGTCATGGGGTTCTCCTGATTTGCCTCTTCCTCCCGAGAACCACTGTCCTCCCTGCCTCTCATCTGACGTCTGAAAACAGTTCCTCCTTGCACTTTCTGCTGCATTTTCCTGCTGATGATGGTGGGAGCTGCTTCATCACAGCCGAAATGTCTGTGATGTTTTAGATTCTCAATCAAAGTCAAATACACACATTTTTCTTTAAATTCCCTACTTCTTTGGAAACATGAAATCGTCCCTAATTACTACCCAGGGGCCAGGGCTTTGGAGTCAGGCAGCCCTAGGTTGTCACCTGGGCCGGGCCACTCACAAGCCAGGTGACAACGGGTGAGCCTTTGCATCTCAGTTATGTGGGGGCAATGACACATACTACCTTGGGGAGTTTCTGTAAGAATTCAATAAAATGATGCACACAGTAGGTGCTTAATAGACAGTAATGACCGTCTGTTCTCTAGGGTATAAGGAGGAGTGACCATGTGTCCCCTGAGCTGAGCTGCTCAGCAAGGCCATGCTGGTGGGCCAGAGAGGCAGCCAGGCCCCCTCGGCAGCCCGGGCCCCATACCGCCCCCTCACCCATCTGTGGACCCCACCCGCCCAGGCCTTCACTCACCCAGACAGAGGAGCCTCTGTCCTCAGGCCCACTCACAGCCACAGCATCGTCCGAGACCAAAGAGACCTTTCCCAGCTGCCCACCGGCTAGATGAGGCGCCCGTGGGACCCCACAGAGAGAGATAGGTCAGCCAGTGCCAGGGCCCGAGAAGAAAGGAGGTGGTTGTGCCCCTTCCCTCCACCCAGCACATTCCCTACGGCCCCCAGGGAGGGAGGGGCACAGGCAACGGGCACTGTCCGCTCGGCCCTGGAAAGGGAGAGGGACACAGCCTGCAGCCTCGTCCTCAGCCCTGGACATTGGGATGTTCTGGCCAGCAGGCCTCCTAGGGGGCTGCTGGTCACTGGATGTGGTCTCTCCAGACTGCAGCCCAGCGGCTGAGCAAAAGCCTGGGAGGCTCAACGCAGGCTGAGCAGGTGCGCAGGGTCCCCTCCAGCTGCAGGAAAGGGGCTCCTGTGGACGCTGGGCACTGGCTTCTCAGAGGCGTTCACACCCTCCCCTCTGCTGCGGATGTTGCATGGGAAAGGGCCCTCGTGTACTGATCGCCAAGCACGTGGCTAACCCTCATCTTCCCCCCAAAGTAAATGTGAGTGTGTAGGATCCAGTCCTGGGACCCTGGCTTTAGGAGCTAGGGCAGACTGCAGCCCCCGGCCGTGGCCCCGGTCTGGAACCCAGGGATGAGACAGTGGCATCACCCCAACGTTCTCGAGGTTCGGGGCGGGGGGAACCAGGGGCCATGCAGCAGCCACTCTTGCCTGCCTTTGCCTTTCGGTTCTCAAGGCTGGAAATCTCCTCAGGCTGGAAGGGAGGCTGTGGAGTGGACAGGATAAGCTCCGGCCGGCTGCGCAGGTGGATGTCTTCACGGTGCCCCCCTGCCCCCTCCAGGACCACCACATGGTGCCCTGTGAGACCAGGCACACCGGTCACCATTCTGCAGATCCCCCTCCCAGCCCTCTTGTGAGCATGTGTCCCAGGGGAGGAGGGCGATCTGGGAAAGAGTTGAGCACAGCAGCAGAACCCTCAGAGGGCAGCGGAGGTCTCAGGGACGATGGGAGAGGGCAGGGCCTCTGCGTGGGCTCCCTGGGCAGCTCAAACCAGAGATGGATGGTGATGTGTCCGGAGGCTGGAGGTCTGAGAGCAAGGTGGCCGCAGGGAGCTCGAACACAGGGTCCTGGCTGGTCAATTCCGGCCTCTGGTGCTGGTGGCTGTTCTTGCGTCCCTAGGCGGTCACCCCACGTCAGACCAGCCTCCGCCTTTGTGGTCACTCGGCCTTCTGTGTCTAAGTTTCCCTCTTTTTATAAGCGTGCCGGAGATGGGATTTAGGGCCTGGTCTAATCCAGTATGACTTTGGCTTACGTACATCTACACAGACCTATTTCCAAATAAGAGCACGTCACAGATGCTGGCGCTAGGATTTTAGCATATCTGGGGGGGACCTCAGTGCAGCCCTCCCTCCCAGGGAACCAAGACACTGAGTTGGTAAGGGCTGTTTTCCTTCCTCTGTGGGGTGGTGAGCAACGGCCCCGTTGAGAGAGTGGCCTGGGGGCAAACGTGTCCAGGACTGGCATGGGGGGTGGCGGGGAGAGGGCTTCCATGGAGGCCTGGGGGAAGACTGTCCCTGGGCAGAAACCATGACATGGGAAAAGGCCCTGAGCTCGGGGGCCAAAAACACTTTGGGGTTCCCTGTGATGAGACACCCTCTCTCTGTGAGCAGCCAGGCCAGCCCAGAGGCCCGAAGCAGGGAAGGAGGGCCACCGTCTCTATCCTAACCTGGCCTCGGCATACTCTCGTCTCATCCACAGGGTGCAGAGAGTTCCAGAGACTCCCCCCTGCTGCAGCCCTGGGGTCCTGCTCTCCACCACCTGTGACCCGGGCCCGTTTCCTCCCAGGCAGCTCTGCCTTACCTCCACAGTGACCATTAACTCCCCCCCACTTACGGCTGAGACGGCAGGGGTGCGGAGAGGTCAAGCCACTCACCCCGGGCCCCCCAGCCCCAATCACACATGGCGCCAGCTGGACACAGGGCGATGCTCCCCCCGAGCTCCCCAGTTTGGTGGCAGAGCCAATCTCGGGGTGCTGGCCGGACCACCAGGGCAGGAAGGGGTGGGGTAGGGACCACCCTGCAGTGACTGGGCCGAGTTCTGAAAGTGGGTTTTATAGGACCGCATCCAGTGGGGTTCGGGCACCCCTGCGAGCCCCCATCAGAGGCTGGGCTTTGTGGGCGCAGAACCCAAGATGGCCTCTGGAGGGCAGCAGCTCCCCACCTTTCCCAGGAGCGGCCCAGAAGCCGTCCATCCTCCCCGGTGACTACCCCGCCCAGGCAAGGCTCAGCCATTAGGACCCCTGCCCCAACACACACACACAGGTGGCACTGACGGCCCTATGGGCACCTTCCTGTGGCCAACGTGGGCCATGCCAGGTGCCACTGGGTATTGGCATGTGCTCCCTGACTGCCTGTTGCAGGGCAGATGCGGGGGGGCGGGGGCAGCGCTGGGCAAGGACCGGGCAGGCCATGGGTATGCTGGGCAGGACCGCCCTTCCAACCACAGTGCCCAAGATAGCGCCGAGTCGGCCCTGAGAGGCTGTGGCACCCCCTTGCCGGCACAGAGCACCAAGCTCACACCGCACCGGCCCAGGGGAGAATAGGTGCCCGGGGGCTGGCATGCCCCTGCTCTCGCCCACTGCACCAAGGCCTGGGGTCAGCAAAGGGACCAAGGTGGTCTGAAAGCTCAGCAAATGCACAGCAACATCCGTGGATTCAAAGGGAATGGTGTTGGGCGGCCCAGAGACGGATCACCCAGCATCTTCAGGGCTGAGTCCTGGGATCTCAGATCACATCAGTGACTCACCGGGCACTAGCTGAGCACCTGCTACATATAGGGCCCAGGGCTCTGTGCTGTGGGATGAACACATGTAAGAGCTGCAGCAGGAAGAGGCTACATTAACAAAGGCATAATATCCAGAAGAGAGGAGGTGACTGTTTTTCCATTTTCTTATACTGACGTGGTACTGGGTTCTGTTCAGAAAAGCACATTTTGAGGGCGCCTGGGTGGCTCAGTGGGTTAAAGCCTCTGCCTTTGGCTCAGGTCATGATCTCAGGGTCCTGGGATCGAGGCCACATCGGGCTCTCTGCTCAGTGGGGAGCCTGCTTCCTCCTCTCTCTTTGCCTGCTTGTGATCTCTCTCTGTGTCAAATAAATAAATAAAATCCTTAAAAAAAAACATATATAGCTAAATGTTTTAAAAAAAAAAGACCACATTTTGAGAAGGATTTTGGCACATTTTAAGGTCTCTTGGAGGAACATGTCAGGATGATGAGCAATCTGAATTCCATGTCATGTCAAGGTCTAAAGAACGTGATTAAAGGGGCGCCTGGGTGGCTCAGTCGGTTAAGCGATTGCCTTCGGCTCAGGTCATGATCCCGGAGACCCGGGATCGAGTCCCACATCGGGCTCCCTGCTCGGCGGGAAGCCTGCTTCTCCCTCTCTCACTCCCCCTGCTTGTGTTTCCTCTCTGGCTGTGTTTCTCTCTGTCAAATAAGTAAATAAAATCTTAAAAAAAAAAAAAAAAAAGAGCGTGATTAAAGCAGACAATGTGATGATCTGTATTGGGAGGTGGTGAGCTCCCCATCCGGAAAGTACTCAAGTGGAGGCAGGACATTAGCTCCCCTGGTCTGGGTTGAGGCTCAGGGTGTCCATTTCAGCCCTCCGCCCTGCGTTCCCCTCAGCTGCCACAGACATCTTCCACCAGACCTGACCATTCTGTCCCTTTGCTTGAACCCTGAGTGACTCTTTGCTGCTCTGAGGATAAAAAAGAGACCCCGCCCCCAGATGGCAGAGCTTTGTGAGTCTCCGGACGTCTCCCCCCATCCTGCTCACTCCACCCCAGCCCCACAGCCCTCAGACTGTCCTTCGGAGCACACTCCCTCTCCCTCAGAGCCTCTGCACCGGCTGCTGCCCTACGCTCCTCCGTCCCCTTTCCTCAATCCCCCAGGTCTCAGGTCTTCGAGCCCTCTTAGGGGCAGGACAGCGGTCCCCCCACTCCCAAACCCAAAGCGGCAGTGAGCTTCATGAGGACAGAGACAACATCTGATCTTCTCAGAACTGCATCAATCATCAGCACACAGTAGGAGCCCAATAAATACCCGTGAGGGAAAAAAGGAAGGAAAGCAGGAAGGAGGAAGAGTCTTTTTTTTTTAAGATTTCATTTATTTATTTGACAGAGTGAGAGATCACAAGTAGGCCAAGAGGCAGGCAGAGAGAGAGGAGGAAGCAGGCTCCCCGGGGAGCAGAGAGCCCGATGAGGGCCTCGATCCAAGGACCTGAGATCATGACCTGAGCCGAAGGTGGAGGCTTAAACCACTGAGCCCCCAGGCGCCCAGGACGGAGGAAGAGTCTTGCTGCAGAAGAAGGCTGGCCTGGCCCAGATGAAGGCCTGGGGTGTCTGGAAGAAGAGAGGTGACGTTAGTCAGCTCTCACCTGGACGAGCCGTCTAACAAACTTCCAACATCGGCTCGCGCACCTGCACCTTCTGAAGGAGGTGGAGCTGGGACCCGTTACTCTCTCGGAGGCCGAGACCCAGCGACTCGGTGCAAATACACAACAGCTCTGGGAGCCTCAGCAGGCAGCTCCCACGGGGCTCAGCGGGGCAAGAGGCTGCTTCTCAAGGGGGCTGTGTTCTCCGGCATGGGAGGAGGAGCCTGGGAAGCCATCAGGGGGGCTTTTCCCTGGAAAGGTCGGGGGCACGGCACAAGCAGAGTGTGAGCCAGAGGGGTGGGCTTCATAAAGAAGCTGAGGCCACTGCTCGTGGTGGAAGAGGCCATTGGGAGCCACGGGTGGTCCCTGAGCAGGGGCACACTCTGAGCACAGACTGCTGTGGCCCCCCCGCTGGCATGGGGCTGGGGTTGGGGGACACTGAGTGACAGGCAGGAGGCCTGGTGAAGGGCAGGTTGGCTCAGGACGGAAGGCGACATGCTCCAGCCCGCGGCACCTCCTGCACACGGACCCTGATTCCTGAACCCCCCAGGGGCAGGGCTCTGCCCTGGGCAACCTCCGAGGACAAGACCTGGGAAGGCCAGGCTTGGAGGCCGCTGGACCTTGTGCAGGCCAGCAAGCACCTTCCTCTCCAAGCCTCAGGGGATCGATGCTAACACCTGAGGTGCAGAACAAAGGCAAAAGAAATCTACAAAAAATTACATTTCCTTTGCAGCGCGTTGACAAGGCCTTGGGACAGGAGAGCGAACTTCCTCCAAGAGCTCAGCGGCCTCGAGGTTAATACTCTGCTAGAGTCAGAAGGTAACCTTAGCTTGACATTAGTCTGACCTCCAGGATCCTATAAAAATTCCTCTGGAAACTTCCTTTATCTCTACCCTCCTCCCCAAGATATGGGATCATCAGCAATCATCCGCCAAGCCTGCGGCCCCCTGATACACATCTGAAGGGTCTCATGACTAAGGATTTGCTAGACAGTAGTAAAGGAACTTTTCCTTTTTTTAAAACTTTATTTTATTTCAATTCAGTTAATTGACACACAGTGGGTTATTAGTTTCAGAGGGAGAGGGTCAGTGATTCAGCCGTCCCATAGAACACCCAGTGCTCATTCCGACCCATCCCCCGGTCACCCCATCCTCCCACCCCCCACTCCCCTCCAGGAACCCTCAGTTTGCTCCCCTAGGGTTAAGAGTCTCTTAGGGTTTGTCTCCCTGTCTGATTTCAGGGAAATGACCTTCCCCCAACCTCAGCTTGAAAGCACATAATCAGCTCCTCCTCGGGTGCTGTCCCCAAGCATGCATCAAACACCTTTTGTGCACCGCAGTTTCAAGACTCCTTGACTGTGGGCTCCTGGACCCCAACACTTCCCACCCAAACCACACGGTAAACGCAGCCAGAGAGCTTTGCGCCCCGCTGGCCGCCTTCTGGAAGAAGAATCCGGAAGTCGGGGCCTCTTCTGCCTTGAAAGCTTCAGGCTTCCCACAGAGCTAGTCAGTTTCCCGAAGGGCCTCCTGGAGGAGGAGGCAGCCTAGCCAGGCCGTGACAGTGGGAGCGGATCCGGGGTCACAGCCGGGCCACCCCCGCCCCAGACCCGCGGGCCGCGCAACAGCCGCCAGGGGCGGGGTGGGCGGTCCGGGGGCGGGGCCGCGGGCGGACCCCGGCGGGTGGTGAGCCTGCGGGGCCAGCGGGTCACGTGAACGCCGGCCGGGCAGGTAGGGCGGGTGACGCAGGAAGCACGGCCAGGTGCCCGGGGCGCGCGCGCCTGTCCTCGCCCGCCGCGCCCCCGCCCGCCCACCTGGGCGCCCACCTGGCCGGCCGGCCGCGCGCCCGCGCCTCCCGCGGGGCCCCGCAGGAAGTGGGGGGCGGGGACTGGGAGGGACCCCGCGGTGGCTGGGAGCTCGGCCGGGATCGGCCGCCCGGCCGGGGCGCGGAGCCTGGAGGCCAGACCTGCCGGAGTCGCCGTCCGCTCGCCGCCACGTCCTCCGCCCTGCGGCGCAGGTGAGCCTGGGGACAGGTGAGCGAGCTGGGGGCGGGGAGGGCCGGGTGACCCTGGGGCACCTTTTCTCCCCTGCGCCTCCCTGCCCCAACCAGCGATGCGCGAGTCAGGGAAACTTCGCGGCTCCGTCCTTTCTCCCGGGCTGCCCCCGGGGACAAGGCCGCAAGACCTTCGCCGCTGGACCCCGGGTCCGGACCCTACCACCGCCGCGGGCCTCTGGCGTCCTGCCACCACCTCCTGCCTTCCCTGGAGGCCAGGGTACCGAGACTGCTCCCCAGAGGGGACGCTTCTGTCCTGCGTAGACATCACAGCCAGGAAACCCTGAGGGAGCCCCAGGACCTCTGAAAATGGGGGTGGGGACACAAAACCACCGTTCCCCAAAACGCAAGAATCTGCTGCCCAACCCGCTTTGGCCTCCAGAGTTAGCAGCCCCCCAAATGAAGACCGTCCCTCCAGCAGTCCAGAAACAAATGCCTCCCCAACGATGGTGTATGTGACCTGACAGCAGGGCGTGTCCTGCCCCCTCACACCTAGCAGGGAAGGAGGGGCGTGGGGGCAGCTCCTGAGGGCGGTGGGCCCCTCTTACTTCGTTCAGACAGGCCTCTGTTTTGCATCTGGGAAGGAAGAATCCCTTTTGAGATTGGCATGGACATCCGCCCAGCGCTGGGCATGGGGGGACCTCTGCCTCCACCCTGGAGCCGGGAGGGCCTGACTCCTCCCTCTGTACGCGCAGTGAACAGTCTGTCCCCCCTAGTGTGGGGGATCAGGGGGCTCCTGCAGAGTCCAACCCCTGTGCCCTAGCACTTAGGGGTGTGGCGGCCCCCGGGTTCAAATCCCGGGTCTCCGTGAGCTCAGGCAAGTGACATAAGCCCCTGGACCTCAGTACCCTCCTGTGTAGAAAGGGAGTCGTCAGGTTCCCACGGGGAGGGCACTGAGCCCACCGCACCTGAGCCTTGCTCTGAACACTCCCTGACGCAGCCTGCGGGCCGCAGAACAGAACCTCCGCCCGGGGCTCCCTCCAGTCCTGCAGGGAGAGAGCAGCAGAAGGCAGGATCTTGGGGGTTCCCAGAAGAAGTAAGGTCTTCAATCACTTGGACGGAAGCCACCACCGGGAGAGTTAGAGGGAGGGAGCCGAGCAGACCCCTCCCAACTCTGGGACAGCTGCGGGGCAGACACCTGTGCCCGAGGGCTCTGGCTTCCCCTTCCCCCCTTCCCCGGCTCAGCTCCGACCCGGCCTGGACAGCTCTGCACCTGCGCTTGAGGGGGTGCAGCGGGCACCCGAGCGGCTTGCTGGGGTCCCCGCGGGCGCCACCCCCTGAGGACGGCAGTCTGTGTGTGTGATCTCACGGGCACCGCCACTCACCCTGCGTCCGGGGCCCAGAATTTTAGTTTCGGTTTCCAGATGGGTGGCAGCCGCTTGCCGTCTTTGCCCGTGGCAGTTACGTGTGCGGGCGACCCCCGTGTGTAGGAGAGGCTTTATTTCTAGCGAGAATCCCTGCTCGCCCGCTGGCCTGTCCGGCCAGGGATCTGGGTCCTCGCCTGGCTCTCTGCTGACAGGCGGCCTCACCCCGCCTGGCTTCCTCAGCTGTCACGGAACAGACCGCCTCCGGGAAGGAAGGTCCCTGAGGAAGGACAGGCTGCGGGGGAGGGGGGGAGAGGCGATTGGAAGACACCTGCTGGTCACCTGGCCAGGCCGCCTGTCAGACTCAGGCCTCTGATTTCACGTCTGCGGCTTCTCTGGGGGGCTCCATGCATGTCCGCCAAGTGTGGGACAAGGGCTGTGTTATGGGACTTCTGGACTGAGAGACAGGAGCCGGCGGCAATGGGCTCTAGGCTGACCCAGGAGGGCGGGCTTCTCTGTGACTATTCCCCGTGCCTGGATGCAGGAGGCAGCAGGAGGCTTGCGTGGGGAGGCAGGGCCGGGGGGAGCAGGGGGGCGGGGGAGGCACAGCACGGCCCCTCCCTGCTGCCAGGCTGCGTGCGGCCAGGTGGGTCTCCCTGACCCCTCCGTGAACGGGGCAGGGCTGGTCAGTGACGCCAGGCTCCTCTCCATCTTGGCACTCCAGACATTTGCTCCAGAAAGTTCCTTGTGGGGTGCCCATGGTCTCCACCTACACACGCAGGGCTGCGACTTCCAAGAATGTCTCAGGGCATTGTCACGTGTCCCTGGGGTTGGGCGGATGGCGCTGGACAGGCCGAGCCCCGCCGGGCAGGGTGGGGTCAGCCGGACCTAGAGGCCGGGGCAGAAGGGATGGCGGCCCGCGGGTGGAGTAGTTCGGGTCCTGCTGGCTGTGGGAGCAGCTGTGGGCAGCCCCAGGCCAGGCTGGTCCTCCTGCAAGAGAGTGGGGGCGTGACACCGCAGAGCCCGTCCAAGTCCCAGGAAGCCCGTCTGTCGGGAAGAATGAGGGAGCAGGGGGCGCTGGGCTGCACCACAGCGAGGACGGTGCCGAGTGCAGCTTCGGCCTAGCCTGGCCAGGTTGGGTCACCTGGTCCCTCCCCGACTCCACCTGCTGCCGTCCCCCCACCCCACGCTGCCGTGACCCTCTCCAGGCTGCCATGGTTTGCAAGGACCCAACCACGGACCGGCTTCCCCAGCTACCCCCCCCAGGCAGAAACAGCAGGGAGTCTCCCAGCGGGGCCGGGACAGATCCGGAAGCCCCCTGTGATGCAGCCCTGGCAGTTTCTCCTGGCTGGGAGCTAAGGACTGGCCCGGAACTGCAGGGCCTCTTGGGGAGGATGTGGCCCGAGGGCGAGGGGCCCCTGGCACAGAGCGAGTACCATGATGGACAGTGTTCTCTCATCCGTTTGGGGGTTGAGCCCACCTCTGTGGGGGCAGCAGATTGTCCCTGCTCCCAAAGGACCCCCAGGCTCTTCAGAGAGACAGATGCACAGCACACAGCCCTCCCTGCCCTGGGCGTCTCTGGAGGAACTTTCTGGGGCCCCCTGTTCCAGGGAGCAGCCCCACGCCCAGGACCTGGAGAGGGGGGTCTGGCCTCCCTTTCGGCGATGCTCTCACCCGGACAGCGTGGCCGGCATCAGCCCGGAGGCAGCAGAGAGGAGAACCCGTGCCCCGGTCCCTCCCTTGCACTGGCCGCAGGACCCCAGGCGAAGGCCAGCAGCAGCGAGGACACTGGGAGAGCTTCTCTGCAGAGCCAGCCAGCCCAGGGGGAGGCCACCGGGCACAGACACTGGAAGGGCTGGGGGCCTGTGTGTGCACCCCCGCACCCTGACCGCCCGATGCGGGGCATCTGCTCTGAGCAGTCCCAGCAGACAGCCGAGCAGGACCACCAGGTGTTTGAGGATGGCCTGGCGCCTGCGAGGAGGTGACAGAGGCCCAGAGGACAGACAGGCTGGGCCAGAAAGGAGCCAAAAGCGTCACAGAGCGGGATCGGGGCGCTCCGAGTAAAGGGCCGGTGACAGCTCCTCCCAGGTCAGACCTTCTACCAGCAGTGCAGGTGTGGTGGAGAGGCTGGGACCCTCCAACGGGAGGGCAGAGGGATGAGAGCACAGGACGGGAGAGCCCAGGGCGTGGAGGGGGCGCCAGGGGCCTGAGTGCCCACTCCGGGCTGCCCCCGAAAGAGGGGCTGGAGAAAACGGGGGGGGGGGCAGAAAGTGTGGAAGAAATATCCCCGGCGCACACCCAGACCTACGAGGCCTGAGGACAGGGCTGCAAGGAGGCACAAGCCGTGGTCAGAGGCGAACTTGGAGCTGTCCCAGGAGCACCAGAACTCCCCAGTAAGGCAGGGAACCCCGCCTCCGCAGCGCCGGGGACAGCTTCAGGCCGCAGTCCAGGGAGGCGAGCTCGCAGCGCACTGGACATCTCCTCGGCAGTGGAATGCTAGACCAGAGAAGAGGCCACCTCAGTTCTGGAAGAAATCCTCTCCCACGAGCTCTAATCTCAGTTACTAGCCGGAGGACAGAGGTCTCCCGTGCCTGAGGCTGCCCTGGAGCCTGGGAGAGATGGGGGGCTCCAGGAAAGGGCCGGGGTGGGGGGGTGGGGAAGGGAGCTGGAAAGACACGGAGCTGGTGCACTGACCACACAGAGCATACGGTCACGGTGGACAAGGCAGGGACACGAACGGACGGGGGAAAGGAGTGGGAGAAAAGCCGCCAGTAAACGGGAGGGAATTATTAACGAGGGAGGCCAGGTACGGGCGTCCCGTACGCAGACAGCCCCTGAGTGCGACACACGGGGCTGGAATCCCGTCCACGCAGCTGGGGGGGGGGGTGGCGATACCTGCCATCCTCCTAGGAGCTCCCCGGGAGCAGGAATGGGGGAAAACTGTGAAGCCTGGAGTGTTGGCCAGGGCGGGGATGGGGCATTGGGGGCGGGGACACCTCCCTTACATGATGGGCTCTTGGTGCTACTTGAGATTTGGACCAGTGTCCAGGGGCTTCCGGCAAACCGAACGTATGGGGAAGGAAGACACGGGGCTACCCATGGGGGCTACTGGTAGCTCCCGAGAGCTGGCTCTGGTCCCGAGGCCCTGCAAAGCCCCGGACGGTGCCCACTGTCCTGCAGGCCTGGTCCCCGGACGGGCACAGCCCAGGCCTGTGGGTGCGGCCACCCAGCTGGGAACGGAGGTCACACCTGGCGGTGGCTGGCCCGACAGGTTCCTGTTGGAGCACCTCCGGCGCCAGAGCAGACTTTGCCCTCCGCTGGGGAGGCCGTGCCCCTGGCTCGTCCAGGGTCTGCGGTCCAGGGTCCAGGCCTAGAGGATGAGGCCGAGAAGACTCGAGCCTGGGCCTCAGATGGGGGTGAGGGAAAGGAAGGACGGCACGGGGCAGGTGCAGGGTGGCGTGGTGCTGGCTCTGCAGCGCCCGGGGCTCTGGGCAGCAGGTCGCTTGCACCTGCAGTGAGCACCTCGTGGAAGAGAAGACTGGCAGAAGCTCCCGGTCTCCGGGCTCCCTGCCCCCCTTGGGTGCATTTTGTTGGACTGCAGATAGATAGAAACTGTCGGAAGTGCTTTCTGGGCAGGCCTGACTAGGTGCCGAGAACGTAAGGTGGGGGTGGGCGAGCTAACATGGCGGGACCCGCCCCTGCTGCCAGTGACTCAGAACGTCCCCAGGAATGTGTGGGCCGTGTCCTCCGGGCGCCGGGTGTGTGGGCAGCCCCTCCCTGTCGCCGGAGGCTCAGCTGCACGGGCCTCTCTGGGATGGTTTTAGCAGAGAGCGTGTGCGCCGGGAGCGGGGGCTTGGGGAGCCTGGCTTTAGACCCCTCCAGAGCCCGGCCGCCTCACGGGCGGATTCTGGAGCCGAGGCCTGGAATTCCCCAGGGGAAGGGCGGCGAGTGTGGGAGGTCAGCCCGGACGGGGACCTGCCTGGTGTGTCCTGGGACAGTCGGGTGGCGTCCCTCGGGTCCCTCGACTCCTGGGCCCTGGGCAGCACGCCCCCCAGGCTGGGAGACAGCAGGTGACACCCCTGTCCCAGGGCTGCCGGAGAAGCCGCCCCAGATTTGTGGGGCGCCACGGTGAGAGTCCGCAGCCCGCCTCAGCCACCAGCTGGTGACGTGGAGACGTAGTTCTTCCATCCAAAAAACGGGCTTCTACCCGCGCGCGGCCCTCAGAGCACGTCCAGGCTGTGTCTCAGGAACCATGCAGAGGGCAGCTCCACTTCCTTTTCTTAAAATTCAAAGGAAGAGATGTAGAGTGAGTTCTGCAGTCCTCGGACGTCCTCCTACACTGAGACCTGCCCCACGTGTCGGTCTGGGGCGAGGAGCAGGAGCGTGAGATGGCCTCCAGGGGTTCCCCACGGGGGCTTGGGCCTCGCAGCATCGTGGACCTCCACCTGCGGGTCTGAAATGGAGGCCGGAAAACGCAGCAAGGGCCGTACCCGTGGCGGGTGGCCCCTCAGGACAGCTTGGTCACTGGCCAGAGGCTGGTGCCCAGGAGGCAGGAGGCTGGTGCTGGCTCTGCCCGGCCCTGGGCGGAAAGGCGGCAGTGGGCACGTCCGCACCGGCAGTGCAGGACGTCCTCCGCCGGGACAAGCAGCCCACGAATGCTGCGGACACCGGTCCTCGGGCTCTGCACGTCTGAGGGGCTCGGGGCCCCGGGAGGGATGTGCACCCAAGGGACGCAGAGACGGCGGGCTGGGCTTCAGGCTCGGGCTCTGCCAGCCCCTCCTCCCCTCTGTGTTCACGCATCCAAGTGACCGTGCCCAGCCAGGCTCTGGAGAAAGGGATCGTCGGCCCCGTTCTGAGTTCGTAAACGTGGGAAATGCAAGTGTGTGACTGGACGTGTGGAAGGGCGGAGTAGCCAGCCGGCGTGGTGGCATCGCCACGTGGGCCCGTGAGGACAAGGGCCTGACATCAGACGGGCCTGGGTTCGTGCCTGGTGCCACACTTCCTGTCCTCCATCCCAGGGCTGGCTCCTGGGTTTCTCGGGCCCTCGATTCTCCATTTGCACTGTGAGAGTGAGGCCAGCTGGGGTGTTGAGGGGGGGTGACGCCGTACACCCAACCCCGCACGGGGGGGCGAGGCGGAGGCCGGGTCACGGCCCACTACCCGAACCTGGCCTCCAAAGGGCCCCACAGATGGCGTGACCCTAGCACTCCCGCCGACCGAGAAGAGATGGTGCCCAGAGGCCCCGGTCCGTGCGCCCCGCACTCCCCCCCGTGCAGACCCGCAGCGTCTGTCCTCGGTGTGTGCCCACCAGAGGGAGCAGGCGGTCACCTGTCCTCTGCCCCGGGGCCAGCAGGCCTGAACCTCCCAACCCTCCAGCCACCGCCCCGGGGAGGCCTGGGGGCCGTGCCCTGCCCAGCTGTGCTCCAGGCCCCCGAACCCTGCGTCCCGAGCGGGGTCTTCAACCAGAGCGGGTGCTGGGAAGCCGTGGACGGGCCGGTGTGCAGGGGGGCTGCGGGACGGATGTCTACGTGCTGCCCTCACCTCTGCACTTTTGCCCCAGGACACTGTGACCGCGCAGCATGTCCCAGCGACACTCGGACAGTTCCTTGGAAGACAAGCTACTGGAGTACCGCTTCCACTCAGAGCTACGGCTCGATGCCAAGGGGAACCCAGCGTCCGGGCTCCCCATTGTCCGGGACTCCCTGCAGGTCAGGGACAATGCCGCCTTCCAGCTTGAGACCTCAGTGCCGCCACCTCTGTCCCCTACGGGCGAGGAGCCACAGGCTGTCATCTTGAGCACGCAGAGCCCCGCGGCCCTCAAGGTGGGCACACAGCAGCTGATCCCCAGGAGCCTGGCCATGTCCAGCAAGGCCAAGACCCCAGCCCGCCACCAGAGCTTCGGGGCGGCCGTGCTCAGCAAGGAAGCTGCCCGGCGAGCCCCCCGGCTCGTCTCCGCCCCCAGCTTCTCCCTGGACGACTTGGACGTGGACACCGGCCCCGAGGGAGCGCTCAGACGGAACCTGCGGAACCAATCCTACCGGGCGGCCATGAGGGGCCTGGGGGCTCCGGGCGCGGAGAGGGCCCCCATCCAATTCAGCCCCAAGCTCCAGGCTCTGGCCGAGCAGCCCAGCCCGCCTCCTGCTCGGTGTCCAGCCAAGAATAAGGTAGGAGCCTGTCCGCCTGGACCCTCGGGCGGGGGCCGTGCCTCGAGGGGCCTCGGGAGCTTGTAGGCACAGACCGGGCCTCACCGGGTGCAGCTGCGGCCCAGGGAGCGCCTACTGTATGCAGGGCCCTGACCTGGTTCAGCCCAGTCCTGGGTGGCAGGCAGATTGTGAGTCAAGTGTGAATATTCCCATTTTACAGATGAGGCAGCTGAGGCTCAGAAAGGTCGAGGGCTTTCCTCAGGCCCCCAGGCTCTGGGGTCCCCACTCTCAACCACAGGGAGAGGGACCGGCCTTGCTCTCTGAGCCCCGAGAGGAGCCAGGCTGTCTGTGGGACAGTCTGCAGGGGGACTTCAGAGCGGCGCCTGGCCGGGGTCGGTCTGCCTGAGGGGCCCTGCCGGGGCTCTGGGGAAGTCTCAGGCCCTCCCCGCACGCACGCCCCCTTCCTCTGCCCCACAGCCCCTGTGCCTCAGTGCTCTTCAGAGAGCGGGATCGGCACAGGACCGTGGGAAGAGTGCCCCTGTTCGGGGTCCGCGTGCCCAGTGTTGACGTTCCAGTCCCCTCGCCGGGACTGTGAGCAGTGGCCCCAGCCTGGGGAGAAGCCAGAGCCACCCGTCAGTGCCGGCAAGCCCGCATGCAGCGGGGAGCAGTGGGGTGCGCCTTGGCCACTGCCCTCTGCTGAAAGGCGCCCCTGGCGTTGGAGGTGGGCTCAGCCCCTGCCGGGCCTGCCCGACGTGCCCAGGCCCCAGGAGCTGCCTCGGGAGCCCAGCAGCCTGCAGCCCAGGACCCGGCCAGCTGCCTGCCCGCCCCCTCGCTGTTGGGTCCAGTATGCAACAGGTGCTGCCCAAGCTCTCCCGCAGCTGGTGCGGGGTCTGAGGGGAGCCCTGCAGGCGGCCCCCAGAGAGCTCCCAGGGCAGTGAGGGCGCAGGAGTGCCCTGGGATGCTCAGGTCTGGGCTGGGGCCATGCGGGGGGCCGGCGGAGCCCAGAGGAGGGGCCGGCTCCCCGGGAGCTCAGGGCAGGGCTGGGGCCATG
>PITA01029278.1:0-18113 GCA_004023965.1 Spilogale gracilis | reverse complement strand
AAAAAAAAAAAAAAAAAAAAAAAAAAAGAAAATGATATTCACTGTGGGTTTTTCATAGATGGCTTTTAAGATATTGAGGTATGTACTCTCTAGCCTTACACTGTGAAGGGTTTTAAACAAGAAAGGATGCTGTACTTTGTAAATGCTTTTTCTGCATCTATTGAGAGTTTTATATGGTTCTTGTCCTTTCTTTTATTAATGTAACATATTGAACATTGATTCTCAGAAGTTGAGTCAAACTTGAAGCCCAGGCATAAAACCTAGTTGGTCATGGTGAATAATCCTTTTAATATACTGTTGGATCCTATGGGCTAGTATTTTGGTGAGAATATTTGCATCCATGTTCATCAGGGATATTGGTCTGTAATTCTTTTTGATGGCGTCATTGTCTGGTTTTGGGATCAAAGGTAATGCTATCCTCATAAAATGAGTTTGGAAGTTTTCTTCCCATTTCTATTTTTTGGAACAGTTTCAGGAGAATAAGTATTAATTCTTCTTTAAATGTTTTGTAGAGGGGCACCTGGGTGGCTTAGTCATTAAGCTTCTGCCTTCAGCTTGAGTCATATTCCAGTCCCAGGATTGAGCCCCACATCAGGCTCCCTGCTTGGTAGGAAGCCTGCCTCTTCCATTCTCACTCCCCCTGCTTGTGTTCCTTCTCTAGCTGTGTTTCTCTCTGTCAAGTAAATAAATAAAATCTTTAAAAAAATAAATAAAAGTTTGGTAGAATTCCCCTGGGAAGCCACCTGGCCCTAGGTTCTTGTTTGTTGGGAGATTTTTGACTACTGTTTCAATTTCCTTGCTGGTTATGGGTCTGTTTGGGTTTTCTATTTCTTCCTGTTTCAGATTTGGTAGTTTATATGTCTCTAGGAGTGCATCCATTTCTTCCAGCTGATCTAGTTTGTTGGCATATAGTTGCTCATAATATGTTCTTCTAATTGTTTTTATTTCTTTGGTGTTGGTTGTGATCTCTCCTTTTTCCTTCATGATTTTATTTATTTGGGTCCTTTCTCCTTTTCTTTTTGATAAGTCTAGCCAGGGGTAAACTAGGAACTAGTTCTTTGAAAGAATTAATAAGATTGATAAACTGCTGGCCAGAGTTATCTACCGAGCATTTCATAATGTTTCTCTTTCTAATGCTGCCTTTGTGACTTCAAATTTCTCAGTCTAGAACTGCACTAACTGGTATAGGAACCAGGAGCTACATGTGGCTATTCACTTCTTAAAATGCTGCTAGTGCGACTGGAAACTGAAATTTTACTTTTAGTTAATTAAAATTAAAATTAAAATTAAAATACTGCTGCCCAACTCAGTTATTAGAAAACTGTTTAGAACAACACACTTTTTTAAACTGTAAATTTTATGACATCTACATGCAAAACAAATATTCCTGATAGAAAATTAGTGTTTCAATTGATGTGGCCTACAAGTGAAAGAAAGATAAACTCCACTTTACAAGATTTAGTATAAAAATATAAAATATCTTATTAATAATTTTATACTGAATACATATATAAATGATTATATTTTGGACATATTAGTTAAAATTATTAAAATTGAGTTTACTTGCTTCTTTTTTGCTTTTTTTTAACATCATTACATAAATGTTCAAAATTTTTTAGTTGTCTTGAATTCTATTTCTACAGGACAGTGCTAGTCTAACATATCCCAGGCTCTTTCTCAATTCTTTCTGGATTACAGATTTTCCTTTTCCAGTCTCACACCACTGTCACTTTGCACATCTTAGAGAAGTCCCATGAACTTCTCAAACACCTAGCATTTCCCTCAGTCTCTTTCTTTTAATCTCTATTAAAGAAAATTCAAAATCCATGTCTGTATCTAGAAAACCATCTATGCTATTCCTTTATATTAGTTAAGGCTCTGGTTATAAATACTATACCCCAACCTAAGCTATCATATGTGGAAAGGGGATGGGCATTTGAATAAAAATGCAAGGGGTACCTAACTGGCTCAGTTGGTACTGCATGTGACACTTGATCTTAAGCATCAAGAGTTCATATACCTCATCTGGTATAGAGTTTACTTAAAAAGAAACCTCAGTTACTGCAGGGCATATGGGTGGCTCAGTTGGTTAAATGGCTACCTTAGGCTCAGGTCATGATCCAGCGGTCCTGGGATTGAGCCCAGCATTGGGTTCCTACGTAGTGGGGAGTCTGCATCTTCTTCTTGCTCAGCTCGTGCTTCCACTCATCTTTGCACTCTCTCAAATAAATAAATAACATCTTAAAAAAAAAAAAAACCTCAATTACTTCATCAAATGAATGACAATACCTACATATTACAAGTTATTATAATGGTTGAGCTAATTGAACTAGTTTTTTGCCTTTTTAAAAAAGATTTATTTATTTATTTGAGAGCGAGCACACAAGCAGGAGAGGGAGAGAAAGAGGGAGATAAAATCTCAAGTAGACTTTGAGCTTGGTGCAGAGCTGCATACAGACCTTGAGCTAATGATTCTGAGATCACAACCCGAGCTGAAAACCAGAAAACCACACTTAACCGACTGTGCCACCCAAGTGCCCCCTAATTACTTGCCTTTTAAATTTCAGTTTTTCTTGCTTAGTTTTCAATTTGGTACATAACAAGGACAATCAAGGTTTAAAAAAGGGTAAATTAACCACATGACAGTAATTTATTCATTTTACTGTTACCTAATTATACCAGAAGGACCCAAGTAGTAATTACAGTGCCTATTTGTTTATAGATTGTTTTTAGACATATTTTTGACTGTAAGGAACTGACTGAGTCACTTAAACTCAGTTCAAGTGTTAGGTGAATAAAGGCCTCTAACAAAAGATTTTAATATTAATGCTAATGATTCAGAATTACTAACTCCCTTTTATCAAACACACCTCCAAACCAACAACTTTAATGATTGCTTTAAAAATTAGCAGCTGATTCAAATGAAAATAAATGTTCACAATCACCAAGAAATAAACCAGTTAGGAGTTAGAAGGTATGATTGTTTCCCTAATTAACTCAACAAATGTTTACTGAACACCACCTGTCTGAAGGAACATTCTATGAGAACATATAAATAAAACACAATCCTTGATCTTGAGGACTAAGAATTTAGTGACTAGATGAATAATTATGTACTTGGGGGAATTATAATGACAAAAAATACCATTTTTCACATGTTGTATCTTTCTACGAACTCAAAGAATCTTCTTTCCCTCTATCTATCAATATTAAGTCCTTCAAAAATCCCAATACTAGGTAATACTAAATCTTCTTCCTTAGTAAATTACAGTCCTAATTTGTTGCAGGCCCACTGCTGGAGGAGTAAAGCTGGATGCCTCCAGAAGCTTAGGAAAGTGGCTGGGCTTTGAGATGAAGAATGGGAATGTCTCTGTCTGTGAGCTAAAATCCAGAAGAAGGAGAGAGTGGAGGAATCAAACCCCATTTCAGTGCTATGCATCCCACAGCAGTGGGCTCCTTGGATAGCTCCATCCATGGCACAACAATCATACAGTCTCTAGAGAGAGAAGACAGTGGGGGTGGGTAGAAGAGCAAGGGAAAAATGGAGAGACAGTGTAAGCACATTTCCTGTACTCACTGATACTGAGATGAATTTCCTGCCTAAACCAAGAGTTGGGACTGAACCCGATATACCTGATTTTAGAAAAAACTGAAGACATGTAACAGTGCTAACATTTGAGGCTGAGAAGAAAATTCATGCTGTCACACTGATAACCAAGACTGATGGTCAGCCAGGAGGCATTGGTTTGGTCTATTAATGAACAGCTTCGGAGCCAAGCCCACTGGGTTTGTTTTTCACTGCTTCAGCTACCCTGCTTCAGGTTACATTTCTCTGGAATTCCCAGACTTTTCTCAATTCAGCAACTAGAGGTAATACTTAGCACATTGGGAGCCCCAGTACCCCACTTCAACATTAAAGCAATCATCCTTTGATCTGTCGTATCCATTTAGTCTTAATATTGTGATCTCTGCTCTGATTATAACCAATCAAACCTGGTAAAAATTGGGTTGCCAGGAATTATTTAGACAATTAAAATAAATAACTCTACTGCGGTGCCTGGGTGGTACAGTCATTAAGCGTCTGATTCTTGGTTTCAGCAGAGGCCATGATCTCAGAGTCTAGTGATCGAGCTGATTGCCAGACTCCTGCTCAGGGTAGAGTCTGTTTAAGACTCTCTCTGGATTTCCCTCCCCCTCCCCCCATGCTTTCTCTCTCCCTCTCTCTCATAAATAAATCTTTAAAAAAAATGCCTATTTCATTATTTAAACATGAGAAATAGTATAGACTATTCACATTTTGAACACTGCCACCTTGAAATTCATTTTTTCACCTTGTGCTTAACTTATGTTGACGTTTACTAGAGCATATCCTTAAAAGAGAGTGAAATGATAACCAAACATTATTTAAAAATCAACAATTAGTGTGGTAATTAATAGCAACAGCTAATTCACTGTTTTATTGCTATTCAAGTTTTTTGTTTGTTTTGTTTTTGCTATTTTGCTTTCTAAGGTATATTAGTTATATAGTGGGAGAATATTTTTGATACATTAACAAATTTATCCCTCTAATTCTTTTATTATTATCATTATCTATTTTATACCATGAGTCTCTCCCGTTATTAAAACTAAACCTCTAAATTAGAATATGTATAGTACCTACACTGTGTGCATCAAAAGAATATTTAAATCTAGCTTTGGGTGCCAAAATAGTCTTTTAAAACTTACAGCAGAGACAATAATCTTGAGAGTAAATTTCTCATTTGCAAGAGTTGGGTATTTTGGAGCTCAAAAGGCTAAGGCTTGATGGGAACAGAGCATAAATATTATGCCAAATACAACAAATTATAAAAGCAATAACAGCAGAGCCCAACCACCCAACCTAAGGGCTTCCCAGGCTGAGGCAGGGAGAGAAAAGAATAAATGAGACCAAGGAAAGGGGTTTGTGTTGGGGGACCACACCTGAGAATCCTAATAGTCAGCTTTGAGAGCTGTCAGGTCTCCACATGGGGCATGCCAGGGAGCACCTGTATAAACTGAGCCGACTTCAGGGGACCATCCTCACACCATTCTGCTGAGGACAGCACAGCATCGCAGGGCAGAACATCAGAATTCTTGTATTTCTAAGTGCCACATACAGTCAGCTAATCAGTTAAGCAGGAATGACTTCAATGTGCAATCCTACCTTGAGGGAAAGGCTGATGTGCTGGACTTCTTCTATCAATGTCTTAGAGCCCTCCGCGCTCCATCACCGCACTTCCCACAGAACAGAAAGTTTGGCTACTCAGGAAGGCAGTGATGGTACAAAAGACAAGGGGTGGTGAGGAAAGGAAAACCGCCAGTACTTTTACTTGTTTGGGGGAGAAAAGAACGAGTTCACTGTTATCACGTTTCCTAATTTGAATATAGAGCAACTACATGTAATTTTCTGTTTTAATATTGAATACTGAAAAATAACCGAACTTTCAGTAAAAATATCTTTCAATGCCTAAGTTAACCTTATAAATGAAAGATTTCCTAATACTAAAGATAAAAAGTCACGAGACATTGGGTTAGACTCTTATTCCTCATAGATATGCCTTGGCAATTTTTTTTTTTTTTTTTTTTGCCTCTAAAGTAAAGTTCTATCTTCAGTTGCTCATTAATGTCTTTCACTAAAATAGTGGAGATGAGAATTATTCAAAGCTTTTTAAAATGTGTGCTAACCATTGGGAAATATCTGTCTCATATTTTAAATTATAGAGCCACTCTTTAGTTCAACAAAGGAATGTGAGAGAAAGAAAACAACTGGCTTTTAGAATTGTGTTTCATGGTTTATTTATTCATTTATTGTCAAAAGGTGTATCCTCATCATCTCTCAGCAGGCCTGACAAGACAACAGATGTTTCCTATCATGCGTTTCCTCTTAGTCTTCAGTTAGTTTTTGACAGGCTGAAACCAGAGTATTTATCATGGTTGGTGTGCTCACTCAGTAACTGCTGTTTGTCAAATTCACAAAAACATCTTTTAAAGAGATCTAGCACCATTTAAACTAGGACTACCTAATGTGACTATCATGACAACTTCTAGTCAAAATCTCAATCAAATAGGTGTATAGAATAAATTTTCACTTTCCACAACATAAGCATGCCCAAATATCTATTCACAATGATTTAAATGTTCAATATTTGAGATGTCTTATAACAACAAATTTAAGGAAATTTCCAAGTATATGTAAAAACAAAAATAAAGCATAATTTAAAGAAAAATAAATAAAATCCTTTAAGTAAATAAAATCTGGAAGGCATGTAATATTATTGTTAATATTATTATAATAGAGTGGTCATAATTGTAAGTCATATTTTAATGTATTCTATAATTTAATAATAACTCCTAAGTTTAATGCTTATCCTATAATTCTCTCAAGACAATCTGATGAGTCAGAATGGACATAATTTGTCATTATTTTATCAATGAAAAAAGAGAGGCAAAGAAAAGTGAAGAGATCCAGCTAAGTTCGCACTAACAAAAGCTTTTTAAATTTTGTGCTGATATTTTAGCTTATTAAAATAAGTAACTGGGGCTCCTGTGTGGTGCCATCAATTGAATCTCTGACTCAGTTTTGGCTCAGGTCATGATCACAAGGTCCTGGGATAGGGGTCCTGCCAGATCAGGCTCAGAACAGAATTTGCTGGAGAGTCTCTCTCTCCCTTTGCCCCTCCTACTCATGCTCTTTCTCTCAAATAAATAAATACATCTTTAAAAAAAAGTTAGTGGCGGGCAACCGTGCCAGGTCCCTTCCCCCTTCAGAAGGTTTGAGCCATCACTCAATAAATCTTGCTTTGCTGCTCTCCGTTCCCCAAAATTACTGGCATCTTTTTATTTGAAACAAATCATGTTATTTGTATGTATGTCACAAGCCCAGATGGACATGGGGGAGGGCACTCCACAGTGCTGAGAAATCAGGCAAAGCAAAGTCATACTTCTTAGATACTCTTATAGTCTGCTTCAACAGACACTTTGTAATTGGGGTCCTGGCATTTATTTGATGCAAATTATTTCTAAATTTCTTATTATCAGACTGGCCCATCTCTATTTTGGAGAGGAAATGTGTTAGGGGCTGACCTTCAAGGCTAAATTGTATTTTTCATTCCAAATAGCAGTTTTAAAATAAAATCAAGTATCCCTTGGTACCTTCAACCATCGGGTTCTTTTCTTTTCAAGTCTTAGATTTTAAGATGAAGAAAGGTTTTCCCTCCACCCCCCTAAGTTTTGATTACAAGAATTTCTTGAGGTATAGAGACACAGCAACATCAGGTAGATCTGGTTTTTGCATGTATTTCTAGGCAAAAATAATACTTTGTCTTTGGGAGTTTAGTCTTAGGAATTGATGAAAGCCCAATCTTTAATTGATATGAATAATTCTGTCAATTCTATATAACATAGCCTACCCCCAGACCCCAACTTTATCTTCCCATGTTTCATAAAGGCAAGGATCTTGTCAATCAATTGGACCTTCAAGATCAGCCCCCATCACATTTCTGACCAAAAATAAAGATGAGTCATTCTGGTAATAAGAAACTTAGGAGGAAGAGGATCCATAACAATGTTGACACATCGCACATGCTAAATCATACATACTGAATGAAAATACGAGTGGATAATCCCTGAATTTGAGAAAATATGACCTACAACTAAATAATTAATCTGGCTTTCAGGTAACATGAAGTATATCCTTTCCTAGATAGGTAAGTAGACACAATCATGTATCCTCATTAAAATTTTAGGCATTTTGGGGCGCCTGGGTGGCTCAGTTGGTTAAGCGACTGCCTTTGGCTCAGGTCATGATCTTGGAGACCCAGGATCGAGCCCCACATCGGGCTCCCTGCTCGGCAGGAAGCCTGCTTCTCCCTCTCTCCCTCCCCCTGCTTGTGTTCCTTCTCTCGCGGTGTTTCTCTCTGTCAAATAAATAAATAAAATCTTTTAAAAAATTAAGGCATTTTATCACCCTGGTTAGTAGGAGAGTAATTATGACAGCAGAACTCCATACTGTCCACTGGCCCCTGAGCAGAAATATACTGACAAAAGGAGCTACTGAAGGAGTTCAGGAAGGTGTAGCCAGAAAGAAAAAGAAGAGAAGCTTGGTTTGCAATAGGAGTGGGGAAAGCAGATGCATGTTATGAATACATGGGGAAGGAAGTGTTTACAGGTAGGAGCAAACACCCATGATGAGTACTGATCAAAGTGTTCATTGACTTTGACAATATGGAGACTGAGTTAGAGGCTGGACTGGAGGATTAAAGGGTGATAGGAAATTAGGAAATAAATCTCCCATTTTTTTTTTTTGGATCCTTGTTTTTTAAGGTGTTTAGAAATTCAGGGGAGCAGAGAAATGGTACAGTTTCTGTACCATTTTTTAATGGAAGATGATATTAGAGGTTGGCTGAATGTTAATCAGAATAATTGAATAGAAAGATAGCTTGAAGGCTCAGGAGAAAAAGAATATAACAATGAAAAAAATTCTTGACAGGTGAGAGTCAATGGGATTCATGCCATAAATGGGGATATTAGCCTTTGTTACCAGCAGTGACATTTACAAGTGATGGGAATTTGAAAAAGACTGGGTAAGGTACAAATAAGCTTAAAGAGTTGCTGATGGAAAAGGAGGGAAATTCCTATTTAATAGTTTACAATCAAAGAGGAGGAGTGTTATTAGCTGATAGGAGAATGATACAAAATTTAAGAAGAAAGGTATGAAATAATTTTTAAAGAGACATGTTCTTATTAACTTTCAAATTTGCTTATGCCATTTAGAGCTTGCCATTGGTGGAGACTTCGATGACAGATTTGATGGCATGTCACAGGTGTCTCTTCTTTTAGAAAATATGACATTAGAGAAATACTTCCTGTGAGATACAGTTTTAAAAACTGAGGTCTTATTTAAGTGAGTGTTTCCTGATAGTCATTTATTCATAGAATAACAGATTGTGGGGAAAAATGTCTACTTCTTCTCTCTAATGATAAGCTTGCAGTCTCTCTGGTCTTTTAATGCTAGACCTTCCTCGTCTCAAAACCCATCGGCATAGAGATTAGACTGAGGAAGTCAGGGCTGAGCAGTCAAGTGATTGGAGAAGTTTTCAACCTGATCTATGCTCTATAGTTAGCTATTAATTTTTTTTAACAGATTGTCTGTAATTCCATCTCAAGCATCTTAAGGATAATGTTTGCCTGTTTTTCATAAATCATGAGTTGTAGATAAGTTTAGACATTTTTAAACCATTTATATTTCACCTACATAAAATCTAAATACTCTCCCTCAAGCATCTTTCCTAAATTTGATCATTTCCCCTCTTGGCCTTAATATACTTCATGGCCTCTACCTGTTTATGGTTAACCTATCATAGTCCAATGCAAATAACTATCCACAGTATGAAATCATCTTTGAATCCACTGGTACACATTGGCTTTTTTAAATTATTGGTTATACCTCTTTTATTGCCATTATTTCCTTCTGACCTTTCATTATAGTTTACTGTGGAGACTTCTCCAAAACCCTAGGAGATTATGAGGCAATAAGGATATTGCTTACTTTCTATCTGTTGTCTTTGTATCCTTCATAGCACAAAGTTAGTGACTTTTCTATATTAGTAACTTGTACCAAAAATCCACTTTTTTTAAATGAGTGAATGAACTACCTGGCCATACAGATTTCAGGGACATACCTGACTAAATTCACCTTTTACAAGTATTGCTTGTATGAGATTTAAAAACATCAATACAGGAAATACAAAAACCACTTGTTCTATTCACAGTTTACTATTCCTGAAAATTAAATGTACTGCTGTCTTCATGGCATTTTTACATGACTATAAAAATTGATTTCTCTCTCTGAAAAGGGGAATAAATAGGATTTATTTATTGAATTGAACCATTTCTAAGGAACATCAAAACCTCCTACTGACTATCTGAATAAATAAGGAAAATAGAATCTTGGACCCCTAACAGCTTATAACTGGGCAGTATATTTGCATGTAGTGATAGCTAAAATGTTCTTTCACTATTTGAAGGTTAGAGACCATATTATCCTAAAAATAAGTATGGATTATTGTTGCCAAACAACTACCCATTTCCTTAAATACTCATTACTGTACTCAGGCAGGGAGTGGAAGATGTGGTACCAAGACATAATACAGAGATAAGCAAGTATGTTTTTAATGTATATATCCACTACCTAAATGCAAAATTTTGATTTTTTAAAATATTTTATTTATTTGACAGAGATAAACACAGCCAGAGAGGGAACACAATCAGCAGGAGTGAGAGAGGGAGAAGCAGGCTTCCTGCTGAGCAGGCAGCCTGATGCGGGGCTCGAACCCAGGACTCTGGGATCATGACCTGAGCTAAAGCCAGAGCCTTAACCACTGAGCCACCCAGGCACCCCCAAAATTTTGATTTTTTTAAAGACCATATTTTTTTCAGTTTTATTGAGACGTAATTAACATATAACATTGTATAAGTCTAAGGTGTATAACACAATGATTTGATATATACATATATTGGGAAACAATCACCATAGTAAGTTTAGTTGATATTTATCACCTCAAATAGTTACAAATTTTCCTTGTGATGAAACTTTAAAGATTTACTTTATCAACTTTCAAATATATTATACAGTATTATTTACTATAGTTACCACGCTGTACATTACATACCTAGAACTTATTTATTCTATAACTGGAAGCTTGTAACTTTTGGCCACTCTCCCCAATTCCCCTCCACCCACCACCATCTATGTCTGGAAATCACAAATCTGATGTCTGTTTTTTTTAAGTTTCTATGATCTCTGCTTCTGAGTTTTCTATGAGTTTCTATGAAGTTCGGTTTTAGATTTCACATATAAGTGAGATCATATAGCATTTGTGTTATTTTGACAATTACACCTAGTGTAAAACTCTCAAGTTTCATCCATGTTGTCATAAATGACAGGATATCTTTTTTTATGGCTGAGTGGTGTTCCATTATATATAAATCATGTTTTATCCATTTATCCACTGTTGGACACCTAGGTTTTTTCCATATCATTGCTACTATAAATAGTGCTGCAATGAACATGATGGTATGGATATGTCTTTGGGATAGTGCTATTATTTTCTTTGGATGTACATCTAGAAGTGGAATTTCTGGACCACATTGATCTACTTTCAATGTCTGGAGGAATCTCCATACCGTTTTCCCATAGTGACCGCACCAATTGACATTTCCACCAGCACACTGGCTCCCTTTCCTCCACACCCATGCCAGAATTTATCTCTTGCCTTTTTGAGGATGGTCATTCTAACAGATAAAAGCCAAAATAAAAATAGGAAACACTTTTTATTAATAAAAAATTAAATTCATTTTTTTCCATATCATTTGTTACAGTATCAGTTTTTCTTCTTCTTTTCATGTCAGTCATCTTTTAGTTTTAAGATCTTAAATTTTTAAGGTTGGTACAAGTACATATGGTTCCTTGCTTTTAACTTGAACTCCATGAGTGAAGGGATTTTTGTCTATCTTATTCTCTATTATATGTCCAGCATCCAGTCTACATTTAAGTAGTGCTATATCATTTTACATATAAGAGGATAAAAATATTCTTCTGTGTTTTCTCTCCTGTCCTTTTTTATATGATTAATTCTACATATATAATAACCCTTATACTATATTGTTATTTAAATAATCGGTTATAACTTAAAAGGGTTTGTAGTATGAAAAAAGTGTTACACATAGTTACCACCTCTGGTACTCATCACTGTTTTCTGAAGATTCATATTTCTATGTGTTATCTTTTTCCTTCTGTCTGAAAAACTCCCATTAACAGTTCTTGTGCAAACCTACTGCCAATTCATCTTTCACCTTTATCTATCTTTAAATGTCTACATTTTGCCTTCATAGTTGAACGACACTTTCTCTAATAAATTTCTCCATTGATAGTTATTGTTTTCGTTTTTTTATTTTATGACATTCAAGATGCTGCTTTATCGCCTCTTTGTTTTCACTGTTTTCGTATGCCTTTTTTTTTTCCCACTTCTGGTTGTTTTAACAATTTTTATCACTGGCCTTGAGTAAATTGCCTGTGATATGCCTTGCTATTCTTCATGTTTCTTGTGCTTGAGTTTCATTGAACTTCCTTGGTACATAGGTTTATAGTTTTCACCAAATTTGCAAGACTTGGGGCCATTACTTCTTCAAATATTTTTTTCTGTTCCCCTCATTCTCCTGTCCTACATGGACTTGAATTGTATGTGTATCAGACCACTTTAAGCAGTCCCACAACTTGCAGAATGTATTCTTATCTTTTCAAGTGTTTTGTTCTATGTTTCAATTTATCTACTTTCAACTGCTAATTTCCAAATTCACTAATCTTTTCTTTTCCAGCATCTCATTTACCGTCTTTCCCATTCAGTGTATTTTTCATCTCAGACAGTATAATTTTTATCTTGAGGTCTTATTTGAGTGTATTTTTTACATTTTCTATATTTCTACTTAACATTTTAAACTCTCTTCCAGCTTTTTTAAACATTTGTAATATAATTATAATTGTTTTAATATATTTATCTGCCAATTATGACATTTGTGTTAGTCCTGTGTCCGCTTTGGCTAATTGACTTTTCTCCTCATTATGTGTTGAATTTTCCTGCTTCCTTGCACATCTCATCACTCTTTTATTGGATGCCAAATATTGTGAATTTTACCTTTTTGGAAGCTAAATATTTTTGTTACCCCATAAAAAGATTAAACTTTGTTCTGGGGTAAAGTTAAATCAGTTGGAAACAGTTATTTTTACTTTTGCTTTTCAGATAATGTTGGACAGAATAGAGTTTTGTACTAAATATTCCCACTACTCAGGTAAAACCCTTCTGGGTACTCTTTGTAATGTTCCACGAATTATGAGATTTCCTCATCTGGCTAATAAAAAAAGGAATTATTTTCCATCCAGTGTGAGCATTGGATAATGTTTCCTCTGATCCTTTCAAATGAATCTCCCCCAGCTGTACAGCTTCCCACTCAGGAGAGCTTATCGGTACTCTGCAGTACTCAAGCCGGGTCTCTACAGATCTTCAGGTTTCTCTGTGAGCAGCTCTCTGCTTTCTAGTACTCTGTCCTGTGAATTCTAGCCACATTATTCTTCTCAAACTCTCAGTTCTGTGTCCTCAGCTCAGAATATCTATTGTATCCACCTGATTTCCCCCTCCCTGCACCTGCGAGGAATCTCTCCAAAGGTAGCAACCTGGTATAATAATAGGGCTCATCCCATTTGCTTCCCAGGAATCACATCTTTTGTAAAGAATGTCCAATAACTTGATCATTTATTTAATCATTTATTTCATGTGGATTTAGTTTTTTTGAGGTTGGAAGGTAAACCTTGGAGAGAAGTTGAAAGCCTAAGAGACTTCCCTTCTTGAGATACTCTCATTTATCTTTCATAGTGTTATGTATTCTGCTTTTACCTGTTAACCTCTCTAGCCATCCTTCCCCATCTTTCAGTTTGGGAGTCCCTAAAGAATTAGTGCTAGCCTTTTGTTCCTTGAAGTTTAATAGGAGTCAGTACACATTGAATCCTTAGTTAAGCACACCTCTAAGTGTTTCGCATTTTATTATTACATTTAATCCTTGAAAAAATACTAAGACAAGGACCCAAACTAACCTTCACTAATTTTACATAGCTAGGAGGTGATAGGTTTCAAAGGTAGAATTTCTGATTTCAGTGGTCATGTTTTTAACAACTATGCTTCATGACTTTTTCTTGCATTTTGTCTTTCCCTCTCGGTTGTCTTATCCATATGCATTCTTTCTTTCTTTTTTTTTTTTTTTAAGATTTTATTTATTTGACAGAGAGAAACACAGCCAGAGAGGGAACACAAGCAGGGGGAGTGAGAGAGGGAGAAGCAGGTTTCCTGCCGAGCAGGGAGCCCGATGTGGGGCTTGATGCCGGGTCTCTGGAATCATGACCTGAGCTGAAGGCAGTTGCTTAACCAACTGAGCCACTCAGGTGCCCCATATGCATTATTTCAATTGTCATTTACATGTTAATGGCTCTCAAGATCTGGTCTTCTGATAGGATCTGTTCTTCACCCTCTCAAGTTCTGTTACCAATAATCCATATTACTGAAAGATGTTCTTGGTCACTGTAAGTAATTAAAACTTTCCATTTTGTCAAAGTCTTTGGCTGTCAGTCAGAAGTAAATCTCTGTACACACACACACACAAATATAGATATAGATATAAATACATAGGCATAGAGACATATACACACACATACATATATATATATATATATATATATATATATATATATATATATATACTAAACAGACACGGTATCAGTTCTCAAGAATTCTACAACTAAGATTGTAATGAACAAATAATTCCAACAATAAATTAAACATGAGTGCATAAAATATTATTAAAAAATAACACCATACTGGGCTATAAAAGAGGAGAATGTGTGCAGTATAATAGATCATGAAAAGTTTTTCTAAGAAATAATGATTGAAATAAAACATGCAAACACACAGACACAAAACTTCAAAAACAGCTGTGTTTTGACTGATAAGGAGAAGATGGAATTTTGGTAGATATGGTAATATTTATTTCGATCTGTAAACCATTTCCCTGGTAACTAAAAATCTTATTTTAGAGAGAGTATCATTTTTTTTTAAGATTTTATTTGACAGATAGAAACACAGCCAGAGAGAGAACACAAGCAAGGGGAGTGAGAGAGGAGAAGCAGGTCCTCCAAGGAGCAGGGAGCCCAGCACAGGGCTCAATCCCAGGACTCCAGGATCATGACCTGAGCTGAAGGCAAATACTTAAAGACTGAGCCACTCAAGCGCCCCTCATTATTATGTTTCTAAAAAGCTCTTCTTATCAAGTCTGATAAAAAATGTGATTCTGAAATAACTACTGATGAATATATCTGAAGTGCCACCAACTATATTGAACAATTTTTATTTTAATTAGGATTTTCAGTTAGTTAAAAATATTTATTGTGTGTTTACTCAAACACCTCTTACAAGAGTTAATAAGGGTATGATATGTAAAATTGGAGTCTTTGTATTATCACCATCATCAACAAACATCTATTAAATTAGTTTGGGGTTGTTTAATATAGTAGATACTAGAAAGATAAACAGGTTTCCTTGCCAATGAACAAAATACAGTAATAATTTCCTTAATATAGAATATATTTTTTTATTTTTAAGGAAAATATTCATTGATTATAGAAGATAATTAATAAATTTCTTTTTAAAAAGTTTTTATTTAAATTACAGGCAGTTAACACACAGTGTAATATTAGTGTTAGGTGTACAATACAGTGACTCAACACTTCCATCCAGCACCTGGTGCTCACCAAGCAAATGCATTCCTTAATCTCCATGACCTATTTCTTTCATCCACCCCCATATTACCACTGGTAACCATCAGTTACCAGTAGTTATGGGTCTGTTTCTTGGTTTTCCTCCCTCTCACTTTTATTCCTTTTGCTGGTTTGTTTCTTAAGTTCCACATATGAGTGAAATCATATGCTATTTGTCTTTCTCTGATTGACTTACTTAGCTTAACACAGTACTGTTTAGCTCCATCCATGTCACCACAGATGGTTAGATTTCATCTTTTTGGCTGAGTAATATTCCTGTGTGTGTGTGTGTGTGTGTGTGTGTGTGTGTGTGTGTGTATCATTTCATTATCCATTCATCAGCCACCGGACACTTGGGCTGTTTCCATAATTTAGCTATTGTAGATAATGCTACTATAAACATTGAGGTGCATGTATACCTTTAAATTAGTATATTTGTATTTTTTGGGTAAATACATAGCAGTGCAACTGCTAGATTATAGGGTAGTTCTATTAATTTTCTGAGGAACCTCAGTACGGTTTTCCACAGTGGCTGTACCCATTTGCATTCCCCCAATGGGGCAAGAAGTTTTTTCCCATTTTCCACATCTTCACCAACACATATTGTTTCTGTGTTGTTGATTTTAGTCATTCTGACAGGTGTTGAGGTAGTATCACATTGTGGTTTTTTTTTTTTTTTTAAGACCTTATTCATTTATTTGATAGAGAAAAACATAGCTAGAGAGGGAACATAAGCAGGGGGAGTGAGAGAGGGAGAAGCAGGCCTCCCGCCAAGCAGGGAGCCAGATGTGGGGCCCAATCCTGGGTCTCCAGGATCACGACCTGAGCCAAAGGCAGTCATCCAAACAACTGAGCCACCCAGGTGCCCTACATTGTGGTTTTGATTTGCAATTCTCTGATGATGAGTGAAGTTGAACATCTTTTCATGTGTCTGTTGCCATCTATACATCTTCTCTGGAAAAATGTCTATCCATGTCTTCTGCCCATTTTTTAAGTGGATTATTCATTTTTTGTGTTGACATTTCTAAGTTCTATTTGTATTTTAGATACTGACCTACTATCAGTTATGTCATTGGCAAATACCACCTCTTATTTCATAGGTTGCCTTTTAGTTTTGCTGATTACTTCCTTCACTGTTCCAAAGCTTTTAGTTTTGATGTAGTTTCAACAGTTTATTTTTTTGTTTCCCTTGCCTCAGGAGAAGGTATACCTAGAAAGAAGTTGCTGTAGCCAATGTCAAAGAATATACTTAAGAAACCTTAATTTTCTTGCTCTTTGTTATTCTACCTCATCACTTTTGCAAGGATATTGCCAAAAGACACAATGAGGGAAAACATTCATATGTTGTTCATGGATATACTTAAAAACAATTTAATATTAAAAAAATTCCAAAGCAAGAAGAACCATAGAATCAAGAAAGAAACAAAAAATTTTAATTTAAAAATATGTTAAATACATTCACTATAGGTCTTATTTTATAATATGTGACCACATACCTTTGTAAATTTTTATTTATTTATCTTAGCTAAGTATGTATGTTGGTATTAAATCTAGTAGATAGAAGAGCTATAGTTCAAGTGAATATGTGAAATAAAATATGGTGGTATATGTGTTAGACAGATAGGGCCACCATAACAAGATACTACAGGTGGAGTGACTTACACAACAGAAATTAATTTTCTTATAATCTGGAGGCTGTAAGTCTAAGATCAAGGTGCCGGAAGGTTGGTTTCTGAAAAGGCATCTCTTCTTGGATTGAGGACAACTGTCTTCTCTCTGTGTCCTCAAATGGCCTTTTCTCTGTGCAAGTATGTGTTAGGACAGAGAGAGAGTGATCTGGTAGTTCTTCTTCTAATACAGAGACCAGTTTTATGGGACTAGTGTCAAATCCTAATGACCTCACTTAACCATAATTACCTCCTTAAAAGTCTTATCTCCAAATACAATCACATGGAGTTCAGGGCTTCAACATATAAATTTTGGGGAACACAATCCCATCCATAACAGTATATGCAATTTTATTTTTATGTCTCAAGTGATTCCTGGACATTAAGTATCTCAGGGCAAAACCAAAACAAAAGAAACTTGGAATTTTAAGGCTATTCAAAGTGCAAAAGATTTAATTGGTACATGCATACATTTATATGTAAACAATAGCTCATGACTGCACTTAAAGAAAAGATGTGATTAATTTAGTTTTACTATTTGAAGTAATTAATTTTTAAAATCTGAGTCTAAATTAAGATGATAAACTTCAATAATAAAAAGGTTGTTTTTTCTCTTTTGTAAGTTGCACATTTATAATATACTGTTATACATTCTATAAAACTCTTACAATCATTCAACCATTTGATCCTTTAGCAACTAGAATTTTGTCATTAATTTTGTACTTGAGAGAAGAGTAGGACTGATTTAATCAAGACAATTAGAGTACTTGGCAATATAATTGTATTGTTACACTGATGGGATATTATCATATATTTACTTTTTAAATTTGACATGAAGTCTTTTATTTTATTTTTTTTTTATTTTTTATTTTTATTTTTTTTTATTTTTTTTATTGTTACTAAATTTTTTTTTTCCAGTGTTTCAAGATTCATTCCCCATTCCCCACACCCAGTGCTCCCCGCTTTAGGTGTCCCCAGTACCCACCACCAGGCTCTCCCATCCCTCCACCCCCCTCCCTCCAAGTCCCTCAGTTTGTTTCTGTGTTCAAAGTCTCTGTTGTTTCGTTTCT